>OVBA01003022.1:0-30503 GCA_900406435.1 Lepidium aucheri | reverse complement strand
TAATCTTATTATATAAAGAAAAATATTATATTAAAAATATTTATCAAAAAACAATATATATATATATACTAGATTTTGAATCGTATTTATCTATAAAGCAATCATAATCTAATAAATCTTTACAAATTATTTCTAACAAAAAGTAATTTTCGTTAGTATTCTTATTATATAAAGAAAAATATTACATTCAAAAATATTAAAAAAAGCAAATGATAAATATATATATATATATATATATATATCTGATATGTTGAATCTTATTATATAAAGAAGGGTTTATCAAAGTTAGTAATTAACAAGATCCTTTTACGTGTCAGATCGAATGATCCAAAATTTTCCTGGATTTATTTATTTTTTAAAAATCTTATTATATAAAGAAGGGTTTCTCAAAGTTAGTAATTAACAAGATCCTTCCACGTATTAAAGCCAATGATCCAAAATTTTCCTGGATTTATTTATTTTTTAAAATACTAGATAAAATATATCTTTAAATAGATTTCTTCAATATTTAGATAATCTCAATCAAAAAAGAATTTCTAATATAAAAGAAATTTTAATCTAAAAGGAAATCTGGAATTTTAATTGTTAAAAAATTAATTTTAACAAAAAGTAATTTTCATTACCAGTCTTATGATATAAAGAAGGGTTTCTCAAAGTTAGCAATTAACAAGATCATTCCACGTGTCAGATCCAATTATCCAAAATTTTCCTAGATTTATTTATTTTTAAAAAACTAGATAAATTATATCTTTAAATAGATTTCTTCAATATTTCGATAATCCTAATAAAAAATGCTAACATAAAAGAAATCTTAATCTAAAAAGAAATTGAGAATATTAATTTTAACAAAAAATAATTTTAACGAAAAATAATTTTCATTACTTATCGTATTATATAAAAAAATATTATATTAAAAATTTATTTTAATATAAAAAAATATTATTATTATTATCTTATTATATAAAGAATGGTTTCTCAAAGTTAGTAATTAAAATGATTCTTCTATGTATCAAATCCAACGATCTTATTATATAAAGAAGAGTTTATCAAAGTTAGTAATTAAAAGGATTTTTCCATGTGTCAAATCCAACGATCATAAAGTTTTGGGTGATATATTTAAAACAATTAAAAAAAAAATTGTAACTATATCACAAAATATTTATATCTATTTAAAATCTTATTATATGAAGGAACAAAATCCTAACATAAAAAAGAATAGTAAATAACTAACTATATCAAAATCTTAAAATAATACTACTGTTGTTAATATTTTAATAGAAAAATTAAATTCATTAAAATAATTATAAAAATTACACCTATTTATAATAATTATAAAGTAAATATTATATATAGACATATAATTATCTATATACATTAATCCATCGATATTACAAAGATCTTACTTATAAAATAAATATTATATATAGATAGTTATCTATATAGAGATTAGTCAACATCAAATATCCTATAATATTGGTTAAATATTGGTAACAAAGCTATATTTGTAAGATAATTATCAAGNGTAAAATAATTATCAAGTAAGATTGGTAATAAGTTAAATATAAAATAACTATCGATATTGGTTTTTTATAAGGTACAATAATCAACTTAGTTTTGTTTTTTATATATATATTTGATCTTAATCCTTAAAAAAAATATGATCCTAAATTTCTAATTTTAACACAAAATAGTTAGTTAAATATATCCTAGATAAATATGTGTTTATAAATCTCAATCTTAATTTAAAAAGAAATAGTGAATATTAATCTCTATATATACATAAACATATAGACAATTTTTTCAACTCTCTTCAACTTTTCTAGCTTTCTTCAACTTAATTATTTCTCTTTTGTTTACATCCAACACAATAGGCAAATAAAAAAATGTAAACATTTAAAATTAAATATATCACTATTTTGTTTTAAAAATATTAATATAATATTTTATCAATATTTATATACATATATATATATATGTTTTATGAATGAAAATCTCATCATCTTAATTACTTAAGTTTTATAGGTTAAATAATAATAAAAACAAAAACTTAAAACAACACAAGTTATTTACATAATCAGTAAAAAACTTTGTATCATCGTACGGTAATACAACTTTTAAGAAAGTGGGAAGCAAAAATTTTAAATAAAAACAATGAGTTTATATGAATAAATTTTCTCTTACTTGATAAAAAAGTGAATTTTAATATGTTTTTTCCTTATTCGACAACAGTTTTATTATCCAACTAAAAATTAAATCTTTCTACAACATGAGAATACTATTCAAAAATTTATGCATCATTTTCTTATGAAAAACTTTGGAAATGCACTATATAAAGAAATTTTATTAAAATTTGTAATTTTAACAAAATTTGTTATTTTCGTACGCAAGATTGCAATAATAATTACAAAGTTAGAAAATATTGAAACAACTCAAAACAATCATATTATAGCCCCGAAAAGATCTATAAGATGTTTGACACAAAAATCAGCCAAACGAGGTATGAATTTTGTTATAGGATTATATGGTTTAGAATATTTTACTATATTAATTATTCATAATATTATAAATATGTTAAATATAATTTTTTAAAACTCGTGCATCGCACGGGTCCATATCTAATGTGATTCTAATTAGACACACGTAATAGAATTTTACATATAAATATAATTTTTAATCTATTGACCCCAAAAATGTAAAATAAAATATTTATATTTGAAAAAAACACGTGACATTTTTTATTTAAAATAAAATAGTTAAATAGCTATTAAAAGATAGTTTTTTATTTGGTTTTAAAGTCAAATATTTCACATATACATGTTTTAATTTTTTTTTCTTTTAAATGGGCTGGGCATAATATTAGGATCCGATCCTAAAAAGAATACCCGAATTCGAAGATGAATCTTTTAAATACTTAAGTCATAAATTTTTGGATTCAAAGAATTAGATCCAAACTCGAATTACCTAAATATCCAATAGATCTTAAATTTTTGGATTTGAAAAACCAGACCCGAACATGGATCCAAACAGTATCCAAAGTTCCAAATTTATAGTATTTTAAAAGTATTTTTTTAGTATTTTACGAATATTTTTTGGTATTTTAAATATATTCAGATATTTTTGAATATTAAAACATTGAAATATGTTTTAGATATATTTTCGTAAAAACGTATTTTTTGGTATTTTTTGATACGTTTGAAATTTTTTTCATATGTTTTCGTATTTGAATATTCGAGTAGTTTTCGATTCTTTAATTTGGATCAAAACATGTCTAAACCCAAATAAAACTGATTTCGAACCGAACCAAAACAGTAATTTCGAATTTGAAAGATCCGGATCCGAAAAAACCGATTGGTCGGAATGCCAGGCGTAAGTAAATACATGTTTTACTTTAGTTTAAATCAAACTGAATCAAAACCGAAACAGTAAACACACATCAAGTAAACCAAAAATTACATCAAACCGAACAAACTTAATGACATATGATTCGTTTCATCTTTCGTTACGATCTCATGACAACCAGAAAATTAAAACTCCTAAAAACTCTAAACTAAATTGTCCACCAAAATAAGAAATCAAGAGATAAAGAGAGAGAGAGAGAAATGACCTGAAGATAGGGCCATATTGCTTAGCAAGGATAGAGAAGACATCAGGACCATACTTAGCCATCAAAGGCAAGTGACCAACAAGAGGCATAGCGGTTGGACCAGGGACATTACGTACCGACCAAGATGGTCTGTACAAGTAAACCACAATCACAACAGCTGCAAAAGTCATTAATGCAATAGGAACTTCATTTTGTATCATGAATAGATTAAGAACTTCTTCCCACCATTGATGTTGCGTCTTCATCTCTCTAACTTCTTTAAAGTTTCTTCTCTNTTTTTTTTTTTTTTTTTTTTTTTTTAAAATTATAATGTGTGTATGTTGGTTTATTGGGGGTTGGTTTTCATTAATTTATATAGTATTTGAATTTTTTTGCTTTATAAAAGTGGGTCTTTACTTTCTTTTCCACTAACACACAGTTAGAGCTATTTTGCAAGAAGACAAAATGTGTTGACTATGATTTGTCTAATTCTGATCTCTCTAGTCTCTCTACTACTAACTTTTTTTTTGGAGTCAAAAGTCTGTACTAGTAACTACCAAGTGAATCATTGTACCCGCACGAATATCATGTTGAATTTTAAGGGTTTTTTGTTGTTGTTGGTGTTGCCAACATTAAATTATATCTTTGAGCCAAAGACAAAATTTTTTTGGGTCAATAACGAATCATTAGTTAAGTGAGTAACCATAAGAAAACTATTTCATGTATAATCATTTTAGCTACTGTATAGACTATTTCAACCTCACAAATTGTTATACAATAGATATAAATGATACTATAGTACACAAAATAAATTGTATAGTAGTACTATTGTACACTATATACAACACATACCAACTATTGATATAAAACATAAACTATAAAATAATAAGAATGATGAGAAGAAGGAAAAGAATAAGGAGGTGAAGTGTAAAATAAAAAACGAAAAGAATAAGGAGGAGGGTGTTGGAGGTGGATCTGAGATTCTATTTCGGTATACTGAAAACAATAGGTCGAATATAAAATAACAACCCGGTTGCAAGCACTACGTCTTCAACTCCGATAAAATATTCGACTCGGTAAAATGTCTCGTCTCGGAAGGTTTCACGGACCTGAAGGGAAGTCGGATGACACATCAGCAAATGATAAATAGAAGTTTTCCTATTCCAACGTGGAAAACTTTCACAAATCTAGCACAAATCTTAACAAATTCAGTCTTATCAACAGATTTGTAAATCTTCTTTTACTTTTAACACATGTAACCACCTCTATAAACTATAAATATAGGCACTCCTTTGAGAAAGGGATCAGCTTTTTGGCATACTAAAGTCTAATAAGAACATCAATTCGGCAATCATCTCTTTTTGCTCTTAGCTAACTAGTTTTTGCCCCCAATCCAATTTACAAGTGTCCTTGCCCATTCTCCTCCATTTTTTTAATCAGGAACCATCGTTTTAGTACTCGTTTTGCTAAGACTGGTTCCAACAGTTGGCGCCATCTATGGGGAAGATATCGAAGGACATCTTCACAAAAGCAAGAGAAAATTCTGAGAAAAGGAAGATGGTTGAAGGAGAAATCACCATCAGCTCACCAGAAAGGAGAAAACTTCTCCCTCAAAAGCACGTCGATTTAACAAATGGATCAATCCTGAATTCAACTCGAACTTAGGAAGAGAACCAACAAGAAACTCGGGAAGATACTGATCTTCTGCCACCACCGTTGGGATTACCAACACTCAGGACCTTAGTGTGAAATCTGATTGCACAACATGAAGCTTCTGATCGAAGAAACGCTGAAAGATTTTATAGACTCAAATCTTGTTTGAATGAGAGTAGTCTCCCGACTACACAAGTCAATAGGCCGTGCGCAGAAGCATTGGTTAGTGTTCAAAGAACACTATTTAGAGACTTATCGTTTCCACAGCCAGTGAACACTTTTGTACAAGATCACTCTGCGATACTGAGCACATCTGGACAGCATGGTCAACTGATGTTAGACGACGCGACCGTATTGAAGATGATGGATGATATAAAGTCAAAAATCCATCAAGCTACCAGCTCGGTACCCGAGATAGGAACGATCCTAGCTCAGGCATAAAACTCGCCATATGCACCATGACTAAGAAGAGTCTCGGTAAGTAGAGGATTGCAGCTCCGATGTCCCTCCTATGATAGGAATTTGGACCCAGTATAATTTACGAGCACCTTCAACATCATGATGAACAATACCAACTACAATATGGACAACGAAGACGCAGTTTACTGTCACCACTTCACATAAAATTTGACCGGAAACGCCTTGGTATAGTTCACCAAGCTACCTGCCGGGTCAATTGAAAGCTTCGACCAACTTGTCGAGTTGTTTATGAAGCAATACGCCTTATTTGTCAACCAAGATACCTCGACTGCTGAGTTGAGATCCTTAAGGCAAGGCTTCGACGAGCCTTTGAAGTCATATCTTGGATGTTTCAAAAAGATCCTAACGAAAGCAAAAGTCAGTGACGACATGGCTATTGAAGCCCTCCAAACTGGAATGGTGACCGATAAGGCACTTAAGCGGGACCTTTTTGTCAACAGGCCTAATACGATCTTAGACGCCCTTTGCAGAGCGGCAAGACATGCAAAGTACGTAGAGGAAAAACAAATCCTATCAAAAAATCATGATACGCAGCAGAACTTGGCAAATAAAGAGCCAAGAAAAGGGCACTACAAGGCGAGACATCACAATATAGGGAAAGCAAACTCAGCAACTGCTTTTCGAGTTGGAGAGAATAGCAGCCCCCGTGACAAGTCGTTAAAGAACACCTACAACCAGAACGAGTACTATGGGTTCCACAAGAAAGTGGGTCATTCAACCGCAAAGTGGAAACAATTGCAAGAATTCCTTGCTTAGAAGTTCAGTAAAGAAGAGTTAGAGGTTTTCGAAGAGGAAACCCAGAGGTACAAAGCACAAAAGCGGAAAGAAGCCAAACAACAAGAAACTGCTTTGAAATCGGTGAATCCAAAGGATGACATCTCAGAAGCGAGTAAGCGGCAAAAGACAGTAGGAGACAATGACGATCCGGCGATCCATGAATTGTTGTTGGTGTAATCATGGGTGGATTACAATTTTGTGATGATACTATCCATTCAATCAAGAAATACAAACAAAAGGTTGTCGAATCAGTCAACCAGGAGCACGTCAAGGAGTGAATGTAGATCGTGGATTCGGTGATCACTTTCACTGCTGAAGATGTCAAAGGAGTCAGCTTCAAGTATAAGGACCCTATGGTCGTCAAACTGCGAGTTGCCGAGTATGATATTTCACAAATTTTCAGGGATACTGGGAGTTTAGTAGATCTTATATTCAAATTGACTTTGGATAAGATGGCACTACCAGATGTTCAACTTAAACCTGTGGATATGACCTTGACCACATTTGATGGAAGTACAATCAATGCGATCGGAACAGTGAAGCTAGCAGTCTGACTTGCTGGAATTAGGAGATAGGTCAAGCTACTTGTTGTATTTAAACCATCGATCTACAACATGATCCTAGGAACACTTTGGATACACACGATGAAAGCTTTTACCTCAAGCTATCATCAATGTGTTAAAATCCCGACAATCAAAGAAGTTTATACAGTCAAAGGAGATCAGAAGATGGCAAGAACTTGCTTCATCGTCGAGTTGAAGTTAAGAAACAAATCATGTATGATCATTGCATCAGTAGGAAGCAGGGTATTAACTGAACCACCTGCTCCTAAAAAGGCAGACCAATCGGGTGTAGAACTCGTCAACACCGATTTGGCCGACCCAACAAAATGTGTAAGCACTGGCATCAACTTAAGCAAGCCAATCATGGAGAAACTGATTCGGATCCTTGAAGAAAATGTGACGACATTCGCATGGGCACCAAGTGACATGCCTGGGATCAACCCGGTAATCATAAGTCATAGGCTAAACGTCGATCTGACATATAAGCCAATTGAACAGAAGAGAAGAAAGCTCGGGCTAGAGAGAACAAATACTGTAATTGAAGAGGTCAAAAAGCTAATTGAAATTAGGTCCATCACCAAAGTTATCCAGAATGGCTAGTCAATTCGGTAGTCGTTCCGAAGAAGAATAGAAAAATGGCGAGTGTGTGTAGACTTTACTGATCTCAACAAAGCTTGTCCAAAAGATAGCTACCTACTGCCGAATATCGACCAAATTGTCAAAGCAATAGCTAGAAACAAACTTCTTTTATTCATGGATGCTTTCTCGGGATATAATCAGATTCAAATGAACCCCAACAACATGGAGAAGACTTCATTCATCATGGAACCTGTCACTTACTGTTACAAAGTAATGCCATTTGGACTAAAAAATGTTAGAGCTACCTACCAGTGCCTCGTGAACAAAATGTTTGCCGACCAACTCAAGAAAACAATGGAAGTATATATAGACGAGATGTTGGTCAAGTTGTTAAAAGCAGAAGATCACGTCGATCATTTAGCTTGTTGTTTTAAGACTCTGAATGAATACCAGATGAAGCTCAACCCAGCAAAATGTACTTTTGGGGTTACATCGGGAGAATTCCTCGGATACGTAGTCACTCAAAGAGGAATTGAAGCTAATCTGAAGCAAGTCACAGCAATCCAAGAATTACCTTCTCCGAAGAACAAGCGAGATGTGCAAAGGCTAACGGGTCGAATAGCCACCCTGAACCACTTTATATCATGCTCAACTGACAAGTGTCTTTCATTATACAACTTGTTGCGTGGAAACAAAGAGTTCAAGTGGAATGAAAGCTATGAAAAGGATTTCTCCGAGTTAAAAGAGTACCTTTCAACACCGATGATACTCGCCAAACCAGAAAAAAGAGAACCATTGTATCTATACATCAGAGTTTCTACCTCTTTAGTTAGTGGTGTACTAGTTCGAGATGATAGAGGAACTCAGTACCCGATCTTCTATGTAAGCAAGTTATTGGATAGAGCCGAGTCTCGATATCCGACTACAGAGAAGCTCGCACTAGTGGTAGTTACTTCAGCAAAGAAGTTACAACCTTACTTCCAGTCTCATAATGTTATAGTATTAACAAACCATCCACTCCAGACAATACTGCATAGTCTAAACTAGTCAGGACGACTAACAAAGTGGGTAATCGAGTTAAGCCAGTATGACATCGAGTTCAAAGGATGCACGAGTGCTAAGTTGCAAGTCCTAGCCGATTTTATAATAGAGCAATTTCCAGATCTAGAACCTCTCGACTCGATCAAGGATCAAATGTGGAAGATATACGTGGATGGATCTTCATCACAACATGGCTCAGGAGTAGGCATCTGATTAGAGAGCCCAACAGGAGAAGTCTTAGAACAGTCATTCCTACTTGCGTTCCTAACTTCAAACAATGAGGCAGAGTATGAGGCTCTAATTGCAAGAATTAACTGGCTAAGGAAGTCGGAGCTACCGATATTGATTTCTATTGCGACTTTCAACTTGTCGTTAACCAAGTAAACGGAGATACGACACGAAGAATGATTGAATGGAAGCTTATCTTCATGTAGTAAAGAAGCTGACCAAGGAATTGAGATTTAAGATCAACAAAATCTCAAGGTCCGAGAATACATCAGCCGACGCCCTTACAGTTCTTGTATCCACAACAGGTCCCATCCAAAGACTGATCATCCCAGTGGAAAGCATAGATCACCCAAGTATAAGCCTTCCAAAAGGAGATCTAGAACTCGTCTCGACTATAGACAAAATCCGAGAAAAAGCAGATTCCAAGATGGCAATGCCAAAAATTGACAAACTAAAAGGGGATAGGAGAAACGAGATCCTCGCTTACATTCTACACAGCGAAACACCAGAAGACAAATAGATAGCACGCCGGTTTAAAACAAAGTGTGCTCTCGACGCCCAAGTCGGCGAAAAGTTTTACCAAAGAAGTACAAAAGGAGTACTACTCACTTGCGTTCATAGTAACAAAGTCGACAAGATCATCAAAAAGACACATGATGGAGCGGGAGGAAACCACAAAAATAGAAGAACACTCGTTCAAAAAATCAAAACACTCGGCTACTATTGGCTGACTATGGCAAAAGATTGCAGTGAATACACCGCAAAGTGTGATAAGTGCCAGAGACATGGACATATCATTCACGCTCCAACCAAAGAACTGACATCAGCAATCATGCCTTATCCATTCATGCGATGCAAAATAGATATAGTAAGACCATTACCGTCATCACATCAAAAGAGGTTCATGCTCGTTATGACCGACTACTTCTCAAAGTGGGTTAAAACAGAAGCTTATTCTCAGATCAAGGATAAAGACGTGATCAAATTTGTGTGGAAGAATATCATCTGCCAACATGGTCTTCCATACGATATTGTGAGTGATAACGGATCTCAACTCATCTCGGCAAAGTTCATCAACTTTGGCACCAGATAGAGTATCTGCGTAAGCAAGTTAATGCCGCGAAACCCACAAGGAAACGGCCAGGTTGAGGCTACGAACAAACAGATCTTTGATGGTCTAAAGAAGAAACTTTCTGAAAAGAAAGGAAGTTGGACTTCCGAGTTGTAGGGTGATATACCTCATTCTTATCGGTTTCTAGCTCACTAATTCGCATATTTCAGATTCATTGTCTGTTTTTTAAATTCTTTTCAGGTGAAAAATAGGTTTATTTTGGATTATACACGTAGAGCATGACTTAGGATGAATCAGAGAAGTTTCTGGAGTTTTTAGCAAATATTGGAGATCGGTCGATCAACCCCTTGATTGATCGTTCCCTATCCCATTGGAAGTTACATTCGACCTAACAATTGAACTACATCACAAGGATCGATCGATCATCATCCCACAGAAAGCATCGCTCAACCCAATGATTGACCAATACATCATGGATCGATTGATCGTCTTTACGTTGAAGGCATCGCTCAACCCATTGATCAAACAAGACTTTAAAGATCAAGCAATTAACTCAGATCGATCAATCAGCTCCCTTGATCGATCGATCGTCGAGCCTGCGAGTTTAAAGACTTAATTTTCCTGTTTTACACCTACATTTTTAGGATCACATATATAGTTGTTTTATCGTGTTAGAAAGAAAGAGAGACATAATTTTTTACTCAGATGATACCTTGTAAGGTGGGAGAAGAATTCCATCATACTTTTGAGAAGATTTCTGAACCTTTTTATTAATTACAATCGAATTTCATGTTCTTCATCATTATGCCTTTTATTGTTTGTTTAATAATGTCTGAGTAGTTACCTAATCAGTTTTAGGGTTTCTAGGGATTTATGAATCAATGATTAGGGATTGAATATGATTCGATCTATAAAATTCTCCATCTATGCTTGTGTGTAATGCTTAGATTAACTTGATCACCTAATCTATGATCATAGGTTGTTTTACATTCCAAAAGCTTGTAGAATTCCTGAACTAGCATATATGAGCAATTGAATCTAACCAGCGATAATTGATTGTAAGGATTAATTGTGGATAATTGAACCTGCTTCTTAAAGCCTATCTAGAATCTGGAAGCAACAATAGTTAGGATCTCTAGGTTGTTGATAGAGTGACAAATCCCACGATAGTGGATTTGTCGAACCTTTATGTTCAAGTCAAGAATGATGCTTATTTGTTCCTGAATATTTTCCCTGATTGATTCTTATTTCCTGATGAATACCCAATGCATAATGCTTTTTATTATATTGCAATCCATTTAAGTTGTTAGATTACATTCGATTATTCTATTAGCATAGTTTGAATTTCGGATTAAGTGATTGAAAGTGCAAGTTGGTTTTTCGTGGATTCGATCCCTAAGTACTACTACTACATTGATGTGCACTTGCAATAGGATTCATAGGGTTAAAACTTTGTGAACACCAAGTTTTTGGCGCTATTGTCGGAGAACCAATTGGTTGCCTTTCAATTGAAATTCGAGTTTTAGTCTATACTCTTTTACTACGTTTTGTTTTGTGTTTTGTTTTTGTTTTGTTTCAGGTTTATAAACAGAAGAAGTCAAGGTTCAGATAATCTACTTGGTTTTAACAACGAAGAAGTTGCAAGAGTTGAAAGAGAAAATCGCAGAGCAAAAGCAATGAATCAAGAAAACCAACAGATTTTTCAGGATCGTGAGACTCAGTCCGCTGTTCAGAGAAACTAGGATGTTCAGCAAACAGTTGAGCACTTGCAGAGAGATCTCGCTATGCTTAGGAGGCAGCAGGAACAACCTCTCGCCGAGCTATAGGTGACATGGATACACCTCATACTTACTATCAGAATAGGTCTGCTATTCGACCTCCACCTATCCAGAAGCAAGACTATGAGACCAAGCCTCAACTGATTGGATTAGTGAAGCAATATGTCTCCAATGGTTTCTCGGGAAAGAATCTGATGGATCATATTGAGAACTTTGAAGATATGTGTGAAGTGTCACGAGTTCGAATGGAGTCCATGCAAACTATGTGAAGTGTAAGTTGTTTCACCATTCGCTTTCTGACAAGGCTTCTAGATGGTTGCGATCTTTGCCTCCAGGTTCACTCACCACATAGGAAAAAGTTTGGGCTGCCTTCTTGAATCACTTCTATACTAAGTCAAAGGCTGGAGCATTGAGAAGGAAGATTTCAGCATTTCAGCAACGTTCTGGTGAGTCTTTGAATGAAGCATGGGAGCGATTCAAGGAGTATCAACAAGACTATCCACACCATGGGTATTCTAATGAGCAATTGTTGAACACTTTCTATGGTGGTATCGATTTGTAGTACAAGAACTCATTGAATGCAGCAAGTAATGAAGACTCCATGACTAACAATAGGGATGAAGCTTTCACTCTAATTGAAAACTTGGTTGCGAGTTCATGGAACCGTTGCCCACAGTAGGATTGAAGCATAAAAGTCAACAGTGTGGAGATTCAGAGGATCGATGAGATTGCTGAGAAACTTGATTTGCTTATCAAGGAAAATTACGGTGTTCAAAGAGGAGTTCATCAGCTAGATAACGGTAGAGATGTAGCCCAGGTTCAGGATGATTCTGAGATGACTGATGAGCAGAGAGAAGTCGAGTATGTTAACTGGCAGAACAGGTGACAGAATCATAACTATCTCTCTTACTGGAGAACTAATGTGGAGAACCCCCAGGATGTTGTGTTTCCAGCTCCACTTATTCCTCAGGGATCGACTTTTCAAGGGAAGCCATTTGTGCAAGGTTTTGGCCAGAAATGGAACAATCAGAAGCCTTTCAACCAAAACTCAGGGGAAAGCAACTGGCAGAAAATGGTCAAGCCATGGCAGCAGCAAGAACCGCCACAGTAAGCTTCACCAAGCTCTTCAGATACTTCAAATGATGAGATCAAGGCTTTGATCCAACAGTTTGCAACCGAGCAAAAAAATCCCACCCGTGAGCTCAACACCAAGGTAGAGAGCATGTACAATGATCTGAACAACAAGTTTGAGTCAGTCTTTGTGTATCTGAAAAAGGTAGACACTCAAGTAGCTCAGACTGCTGAAGCTATGAGGAGACCTCAGGGAGCTCTACCTGGAAAAGTTGAGAAGAATTTGAAAGAATCATGCAATGTGGTGAAGTCTGAACTTGATGATGGTTCATAGACTAAGGAAGGGAAGTATAGGCCTCCAATACCTTTTCCAAGAGAGCTGACTAAGCTTGAGGATCTAGGAGAGTTCACCATCCCTTGTATCTTAGGCAAACTAATTCTCAGTGATGCCCTTTATAATTCAGGTGCTAGTGTGAATGTTATCTCTTTAGAGACAATGAAGAAGTTTGGGATCGAGCTTATGCAGGAGCACAACTCATCCATCTCTTTTGGAGATGCGACATCTAAGAGCCCTAGGGGAAGGCTGATTGATTTTATTTTTGTTGTGGGTAATTGCAGAATTCCAATTGATTTTACTGTGGTTGAGATGGCTAGAGATGGAGCAGTGCCAATACTATTGGGGAAACCTTTTCTCAACATAGTAGGAGCCAAAATCAATTTCCCTAACAAGAGAGTTGTACTGGAGAGGGTTGACAAAGGAGTGTCATATCCGATTAGAGTTCCACAAAGTGATTTGTGTGGTGTAATCAGCGTTTCTACTGAGAAGAAAGCTGACTCAAAGTTAGAAGATTTGATTTCGACAAGGTTGAGTGTTTGTGAGCCAGAATATAAGTCAGATAAGGAGTATAGTGTTTGTCGTGAGCTAGCAAAGGATTCAGTTGAGCAAGACGACACATGTATCCTTGATGATAAATGTGATTCATATAATGAGTTTGCTTCTCAACGTTTATGTCTTAAGGTTTCTGCAGGGAAGCTTGGACTTGATACTTCGGGACCATTCTCTGTGGAAGAGATTCACCCTGATGGAACTTTAGTGTTGCTGGATGCTACATGTGTTGAATTCCATAGGAAGGATGAACAACTTAGAGAGTTCATCATTGGCAAAGGAGAGATCAAGAGAGTGAACATTCCTCCCAAGGATCAATCCGTGATTTGAGTAGCACAAAAGTCAATCTAATGACTTTAAACAAGCGTTGAGTAGGAGGAAACCCACTATTCGGTATTTTTTCTTTTCATAGTTTTCTGTTTTTGTTTGATTTTTCCTTTTGGTTTGATTTTGTTTAAGGTGAGAAAAAGTCATATCATAGACAAGATCGATCGATTTGGACAAGGATCGATCGATCTGCAGCACATGGAAACAATTGTTCGAGCGGTTGATTGATCCACTGTAAATGGATCGATTAACCAAGAGAGAGAACCGGTACACGCTCGATCAAATGATCGATCTGCAGCAGGTAGATCAATCAATCAAGGATGCACATGAGTAATCGCTCGATCGGTTGATCGACTCAACCATATGTGACCGATCGATCAGGTGGACAAGGAAATTTCCAAACATTTGATGATATATTGATCGATAGTTCATGTAAGTGTTTTAAATCGATGAAAACAAGGGTTACAAGGGATTAACTTTCTTTCTCCTCTATCGCGATTTTGAAGAAAAACTTCTAGAGCATGTAACTTCTTTAATTCTTAACCGTTTTCATCGATTCAAAAGCCTATTCCAGTTGGATTTTCCTCCTCTATCTGATTATCCTATTAGCTTTCTTGATCGGCAAAGATATGACCTCTACATGATTTACAGTCCGATTTTCATGAAGGTTTTGGGAAGATTTTGGCTTTTGATTCTTTGATGATTTATTGTGTAAATCCAATGTCTTATCATTTTTATGGTGTTTTCGAAACCCAGTAGCCTTGGATTGGATTGATTTATTCTTAGAAACCAATGTGCTAGGTTGAAAGAGAATTTTGGAATTTGGGAATTTTTGGATTGGAAATTAAATATTGTGATCAATGATGCATTGCTGTATGATTGTTGTTGTTATTGATTGGTTTAGACAATGATTCAAAATATCATTTCCTAAAGTTTCATAGTTTCGAAATTCTCGACGCTTTGATAGAAAAACTGATTTTATCGATTTTTCTTTGTTTTGTTTATGTGCAGATCATGGCTAGAACTAGGCAACCTAAGGTACCATCGCAGAAGGTTAGGAGATCATAAAACCTTGCAGCCAGAGAGAGTTCTAGACAGGGTACATAGCAGGTTGTAGGTATGAGTGAGGCATTGATGAGGGAACTTCCGTCATGGCCAAGGCCTGATGGTGAGCCTTTAAAGAGGAATTTGAGAAACAAGACTAGTACAACTTTGTTAAGCCAAGACAACGCCTACAAGAGGTGTAAGGATGAGGATGGTTGGTAACCCTTCCATGGGATCTTCTATGATCAGATACTTCTGAACAAGCTTAAATCGACCAAGTTTCTTTGTCCGACAACTATGGACAAGTTGGGTATTCTGGATGATGTTAGAGGGATGATTGAGAGATTATGTTTAGGTATGTTTGGATGTACTCCTTACCCATTGTATCTTGAGCCAGTTAGATAGTTTCTCGCCACTTGTGATATCCACTTGGCCGTCGACCCACATGCTCTGCTATATGCCTTATATGTCACATATTTGTACAAGGAAGCAGCGTACCACATTACGGTTGCAGAGTTGTGCAGGATTTATGGATTCAGAGAGGTGATGTGTGTGATTTTTGATGCTTTTTAGGACCACTCCTAGAGTCATTTTCCATCCATATCATAGCATTTGCATCATTCTAGAGTCCTTTTTAGGTTTGTTTTTATGATTTGCACTTGAATACCATACATTCTACATATGGAGCGGATTTAGGTATCTCAAGGAGCATTTTGGAGTCAAATAGATGCAAGGAATGGATCAAGAAAACTTAGGAAGACTTGGATGAAATAAGGAGCAGAAAAGTCAGAGATCAGAGTCCTCTCGTACCTCAGTCTTGCACCATTAAGAGCGAGGATTGACCAAAAAACCCTACCTCTCATATTAACCTTGTATGAAGGACCGAAGGATAACACAAAAACCTCACCTGTCTGAAGAAGGAACCCACCTCGCGACCAGGCCTCGTTCTTCCATTCTGAGGACCGCCTCAAAATAACACTTGTTGACTATTTTGAGGCGGTTTGACCATGAGACTTGGTTTATGATTTGTTTAGGCTATAAATAGACCTTTAAGCCGCAAAACTCGGCATCAGATTTTCTTATCTTTTGAGCAAGTTTTTAGATTCTCTCTAAGTTTTGTAGAACTCGAATCCTTTTTGTTGGAAGTTAATTTAATGTTGATTTGATCTTCATCTTATCTTCTATTTTCTGATCTTGTTTAGCTTTTAGATTGTCAGTCTTTACTTTCCATGTTGATTGCTTCTTCATCAAGGTTTGAGCTCTCACCCGCCATGAGTGAGTAGATCAACCTTGGACAAGGAGGAAATAAGGTAGACAAGTGTGAATCTTTGTAAATCTAGGTCACTGCTGGATAGATTAGATAAGATCTTACTAGATCTAGTGGTCTTAATGCCGATTTTATTCTGGCCACTTGAACTCGGATCATTTTCTCCGAGGCGGACTAAGGTTCGCTGAGGTGTAGATCTTAGCTAGATCTAGAGTAATCTTCACTTGGGACAAGAGATTAGATTCCTTGTGAGATACTAGCTGTTAGAGGGTCCAATCTTCCTGCTCACCTGATCTAATTTCTACTACTAGGGTAGGTTCAGAGTTTCCTCGGGTGAAGGTTCATGATCGCGAGAGCGACTTGATCGAACCGTGATCCCCTTGCTTTGGATCAATTCTCGATTGGGCTGATAAGATACCGAGTTTCTCCTTAGCTTAGCACCGATAACCGACCTCTTTCCGCCTTGCCCAATTACTTACTTGCAGCTTTACTGTTCAGATCTTGATTTGCTCTTTGATGCTCTGTTTTTGAATTTCTTTTTTGTCTTATTGTCTTGGCCAATTTGTCTTATTCACATGCTTTAGGTTGGTAGATTGTGACAGAATTTTTACCCACCAATTGAGCTTGAACTAGATCGGTTGATTAGTCCTAGTTGCCTTTCATCATTCCGAGTATGGTTTGATACTTAACTTACCACTATACTCAATGATTTGATAGAAGGAAACTGTACAATCATTTTATCAAATTGGCGCCGCTGCCTGGGAAAAAAGGGCATGCACTTTTTCTGCCTCCTTGTTCTTGAGAAAGCACTTGAAAACTCTCTCTACCTTTGTATGAAAATTTATTTTGATCTAGTAAGTATTTAAGTTTAGTTTCTTTTGCATTCTTCTTATTTTTCTTTGCTCTTTAAGATTAATGTGCTTGTTTAAATTTCTGGGTATTTGTTCTTGGTGAAAAAATCTAAGTTTGATCTCTTTGGGTGATGAGGAAATGTGGTAGATCTATGTAGATCTTGGAGAATCTAGGTTGCTTAAACTTCATATAGCTAGGATCTTGCTAGATCTAGTGTTCTTAATGCCAAATTTCATTTTGGCCATTTGAAATTCGGATCTGTTTCTTTTTCGCACATAACCTATTCGATTAAATGCTAGACCAAACTAGATTCTAGGACAATCAACATTTGGCTCAAGAGATTGTCGTCCTTATGTGATTGTTGGCTGTTATTGGATCTGCTCTTAATGTTTGCTTGATATTGTGTTCCCGCTACTAGCGTAGGGCTGGGATTTATCTTATGAAAGTCCAATGATCACGAGAGTGACTTGGATATTTGTATCCTTACCTGAGAAGATCTCTAATGGGTTTTTATTAAGAATCCTAGTATTACCCTAGCTAAGCATTGATCGTTGACCTCATTCCTCATCACCAAATCCAATTGCTATTGCTTTTCTTTGTGTTATTATTCTCTTCTTTTTTGTGCTCTATTTTGTTAAGCCTTTTTTGCATTTTATTTACTTGTCTTAGGTTGTTAAGTCCCCCGTCAACTACTTGGCTTGAATTAGATAGCTCTAATCACATCCTGATCGCTAGCATCACACTTATTTGGATTGACACCTACTATACTACATCCACATTTGTGTATAATAGGATTTGATAATTTTAGGATATAAATCTTGTTATCAAATTGTAGGGTCCTAGGGGTTACTAACCTTGTGTTTTGTGATTCTTAGTTATCTTTTATGCATATCATCTAGTGTGTAAAAAACCGTTAAGAATTTTCTTTGCTGCGTTGTGTGTTGCATTTCATAGCATATAAGGCATAGAAAAAACCAAATTTTTTTTGAAAAATTCCAAAAAAGAATCCCGAAAAAATAGAGTGTTCATATAGTTGCATCCATTTAGCATTGCATATAGGTTGCATTCACATAGGATTCATGCATTCGTACTTGTCATATGGGAATTATCTTGATAATGGGCAAACCTTGTTGAATTAGCTAGTAACCATTGTGAGCGCTCTTTATTAGTAATTGGCCGCTTTGGAAAGTTTTTGGGTGGATCATTCACCATAGTGAACTTTGCTTGTGTTGTGTCTTGAAAAGGTCTTGTTTGATTCCTTCTAAAACTGAATTTGAATAGCCGATTTAGGGCCTAGAGATGCATCAAATACCTTCCTTCTTTATGTTTAACATTATTCATTGTGTGTGTGGTTAAACCCTCTCAAGTTAAGTGGAAAAACAAGAAATGAAAGCTGCCCGCCAAAAACCGAGTAAGTGGTAAAGGTGGAGCGACTGGAATGATGCGTAAACCCGTAGCTTTTCACGCCCGTGTATATCCGCTGCTTACTGCATATGTGGGTTGGTGAAGAAACTTGGAAAGAAGTGTAAACCCGTAGCCTTTCATGTTTGTGTAAGCCAACTTCGGAAAAGCCAAAAGGACATATAAAAATAGAGAAAAAATAAAAGAAAAAAATGAATAAGCAGGCAGCAAAAGTGTGGATGAGAGGGAGTCCCTTGTATTGAAAATGATGATCATGTTAAGCTTAGGAAAGTTGAAATATGTACTCATTGATCTCTAGGCCCTTTTGAGGACCGCACTTAGAAAAAATAAGGAATTAGACTCGAATCTTTAGAGAACAGCTTAGGTATTAGGAATCTTTAGGTTGGATGCTATTCTCGAGGATGATTACATTGCAGTTTCCAAAATGATAGAGCTCACATGTGGATTATGACCCTAGCTTAAACAAGTTGTTCGTTAGATGAGATGTTCCAAATTTGTGTGTAGTTCTCCATCTTAGGTCATTGCATTTGCTTGAGGCCAAGCAAGATCTAAGTTTGGGGGAATTGATGTGTGTGATTTTTGATGCTTTTTAGGACCACTCCTAGTGTCATTTTCCATCCATATCATAGCATTTGCGTCATTCTAGAGTCATTTTTAGGTTCATTTTCATGTTTTGCACTTGCATACCATATATTCTACATACAGAGCGGATTTAGGTATCTCAAGGAGCATTTTGGAGTCAAATGGATGCAAGGAACGAATCATGAAAACTTAGGAAGACTTGGATGAACTAAGGAGCGGAAAAGTCAGAGCTCATAGCCCCCTCAAACCTCAGCCTTGCACCATTAAGAGCAAGGATTAACCGAAGAACCCTACCTTGCACATTAACCTCGTGTGAAGGACCAAAGGATGACACAAAAACCTCACCTGTCTAAAGAAGGCACCCACCTCGCGACCAAGCCTCGTTCTTCCATGCGAAGACCACCTCAAAATGACACTTGTTGACTATTTTGAGGCGGTTTGACCAAGATACTAAGTTTATGATTTGTTTAGGCTATAAATAGGCCCTTAAGCCACAAAACTTGGCATTGGATTTTCTTATCTTTTATGGAAGTTTTTAGATTCTCTCTAAGTTTTGTAGAACTCGAATCCTTTTAGTTGGAAGTTAATGTAATATTGAGTTGATCTTCATCTTATCTTCTATTTTCTGATCTTGGTTAGCTTTTAGATTGTCATTCTTTACTTTCCATGTTGATTGCTTCTTCATCAAGGTTTTAGCTCTCACCCACCATGAGTAAGTAGATCAACCTTGAGGAGGAAATGAGGTAGATCGGTGTGAATCTTTGTAGATCTAGGTCGCTTCTGGATAGATTAGATAAGATCTTACTAGATCTAGTGGTCTTAATGCCGATTTCATTCTGGTCACTTGAACTTGGATCAGTTTCTCTGCAGCAGACAAGGGTTTGCCGAGGTGTAGATCTTAGCTCGATCTAGAGTAATCTTCACTTGGGGCAAGAGATTGGATTCCTTGTGAGATTACTAGCTGTTAGAGGGTCAGATCTTCATGCTCACCCGATCTAATTTCCACAACTAGGATAGGCTCGGAGTTTCCTCGGGTAAAGGTTCATGATCGCGAGAGCAACTTGATCGAACCGTGATCCCCTCGCTTTGGATCAATTGCCGATTGGGCTGTTAAGTTTACCGAGTTTCTCCTTAGCTTAGCACTGATCGCCGACCTCTTTCCGCCTTGCCCAATTACTTACTTGCAGATTTATCGTTCAGATGTTGATTTGCTTTTTGATGCTCTATTTTTGAATTTCTTTTTGTCTTATTGTCTTGGCTATTTTGTCTTATTCTCATGCTTTAGGTTGGTAGATTGTGACAAAACTTTTACCCACCAATTGAGCTTGAACTAGATAGGTTGATTAGTCCTAGTTGCCTGTCATCATTCCGAGTTTGGTTCGACACTTAACTTACCACTATACTCAATGATTTGATAGAAGGAAACCATAAAATCCTTTTATCAAGAGGATGCAAACGACATGTTGCCTTCTAGTGACAACACAACTAATGATGCGTTGTGACATATTTTGGCAGAGGGTAGCTTTCAGGGAAAAAATTCTAAGCTTACACACATTCAACAACCTGCAGTTTGGATCATTGCTAACCTACTAGGTTCGACTGTTCTTTGCAAGGAGATAACCCCGTCTGTCACAACGCCTAAGCTTGAAATCTTGCACCATGCTATCAGCCTTATTGTTCCAGATTTGTATGGCGATAGTCCAGCTCCCCACTACATCCCGCTTGACACCAATTGGGGATTTGATTTTACCAAGCTGCTCACAGAGTTTAGGTTCAGAGGAATGCCTAGTTCTCCAGTTGTCGAGACTATACAGAGTTTGCTCACTCCCATCTTTCTGTTTCACCGCCTCGATCTTGACACTCATCTGAGGAACAATAGGATCAAGCTTATGGATGATCGAGTTTTGACCAACTTCTGCTACATTGCAGAGAAGGTGAAGTGATTGTACTATGCTCGGGATTGGGAATCTTGTTGGTGCAAGCTTCCAGCTCTTGAGGTTACTTCTCTCACATGTCGACAGAATGTCATGTTTGAGCCTCACTTGACTCATCTACATATCGTCGAGGTTGAGGTAGATCCAATGTAGGTTCGGCGATGGACTGCTTGGCATATACCTTCTGCAGCTCTAGTACCACCACCGCCACAGCCCAACATTGCTCAGACTCTCGAGCACTTGATTCCAGAGTACAGTTAGGAGTTTGATGTACTTCCTTTCTTTGATGACTTTACAGACAGGGAATACATGCGTTGGCATTATGAGAACAAGGTGAAGAAGCACTCGATGAGGACATGCTTATGGGATGCTTTGAGGAAGATCCATGTTGCTTTCTGTATGCGCACACCTACTGAGGACATACCTGAGAGTAGCAGGCGAGCAGAGGCTGCGAGACTTGACGTTGCTGGACGTCAGTCTGATAAGGGATCAGATGATGAGGATGATCAGCCACTTGACCACCGCCTCCCGCACCATAGACGTGCACTAGTAGACCGAGAGAGTCACAGTCCCTAGTCATTCTATGACACTTTCTCACCATTATCGTTTTATATTTTATTTTGAACTTGAGTTATCTTTATGTTTGTTTTATTTTTATGCTTAAGTCGTGCTTTCTGAAGGTTTATATACATACCCGGACAGTGTAAAGTAAGTCTGAGGGAGGACACTTGCTGTGACAAACGCCTTTTTCTCTTTTGTTTTTGTATTCTTAGCTTTATTATTTAAGAAATTTTCTGTTTACATTGTTGTCTTTTTGATGTCTAAGAACTGATTTGCCTAGAACTATAATTTTTGAAGATTGTTGCATGTCATGAACTAAGTACCATCAATGTTTGTTTGTAAGGAATCGATTGACTATTTGAAAACCTAGAGACTTGACACTACTTCACTACCACCCATTTCTATATCAGTTTTTGAGGGGTCTCATGTCGGCTTCACACCTAACCGGACTTAAATTTCTCGCCTATGGAGCTGGTATACTTAGGATCGAGTTCTCTTCTCAATGGAATGTCAAATTTTCCTGTGTGAGTAAGGTTCATCCTCTCTTAATTATTTCGTGGTATTTTGTGCTTAATATGAAGTAACTAGTTGATAAAGTTGTGCATGTGGTAAGCCAAGGGTAAAAGTTCTCCAATTACGCTGCTTGTGTTTAAATAATGATGGTAGCCTGAGATTTACATCGATGATGGTGCTGATTTCTGAACATTTTAGCTTACTGAGGAGAACTCTGATGAAGCTACTCTTGTTACATTCTTTGAGTTACCAAAGAAAGCAGCCGATAAAAAAAATAAAATGATACCCTAGGTAAGTAGGCAAAAATCAGCTGCATTGTGATGAAATGAGATGAAGAGAATCATATCAAAGGTATTCTTGAGATTGAAAGAGAAACTCATGTGTCCTTTGATCGTTGTTCCATTGGTAAGACTGCACTTAGAAAGTTTAGGAAGTCGATATGGTGAATTTAGATTACTTGCTTGGATTGTGGAGTTCAGCTTGGGTAATTGTCAAAGTCTGGAGGAAGTACAAGGTGGTTTCGATTCTGATAGGTAATTATTATGTGGTTTACTATGGAATTGATATGCAATGTTCTAATGACGAATAAATTAATTGGAGTGGAATCTTTCTGTTAGTCTTTTCTTTCTTTGCTTGAGGACAAGCAAGAAGCTAAGTCTTGGGGAATTGATATACCTTATTTTTATTGGTTTCTAGCTCACTAATTCACATGTTTTCAGATTCATTATCTGTGTTTTAGAGTCTTTTCAGGTGGAAAACAGGTTTATTTCGGACTATACACATAGAGCATGACTTAGGATGTATCAGAGCAATTTCTAGAGTTTTAAGCAAAGATTGGAGATCAATCGATCAACCCCTTGATCGATAAATCACTACCCCATTGGAAGTTACGTTTGACCCATCGATCGACCTACATCACAAGGATTGATTGATCATCATCCAACATAAAGCATCACTCGACCTAGTGATCGACCAACACATCATGGATCGATCGATCGGCTTTATATTGAAGGCATCGCTCAATCCATTGATCAAACAAGACTTTAAAGATCAAGCAATCAACTTAGATCGTTAAATCAGCTCCCTTAATTGATCGCTCGTCGAGCCTGCGAGTTTAAAGACCTAATTTTCTTATTTTGCACCTACATTTTTTGGATCATGTATATAGTTGGTTTATCATTTTCGAAAGAAAGAGAGACATATTCTTCGACTCAGAGGGTACTTTGTAAGATGGGAGAAGAATTCCATCATACTTTTGAGAAGATTTCTGAACCCTTTTGATTAATTACAATCGAATTTCATGTTCTTCATCATTATGCCTTGTATTGTTTGTTTAATCATGTCTGAGTAGTTACCTAATCAGGTGTAGGGTTTCTAGGGATTTAGAAATCAATGATTAGGGATTGAATAGGATTTGATCTATAGAATTCTCCATCTATGCTTGTGTGTAATGCTTAGATTAGCTTGATCACCTAATCTATCATCTTAGGTTGTTTTACATTCCAAAAGCTTGTAGAATTCCTGAACTAGCATAGATCAGCAATTGAATCTAACCAACGATAGTTGATTGTTAGGATTAATTGTGGATAATTGAACCTGCTTGTTAAACCCTATCTAGAATCAGAACCAACGATAGTTAGGATCTTTAGGTTGTTTGATAGATTGAAAAATACCACGATTGTCAAACCTTTATATTCAAGTCGAGAAAGATGCTTATTTGTTCCTGAATATTTTCCTAATTGTTTCTTATTTCATAATGAATACCCAATGCCTGATGCTTTTTATTATATTGCAAACCGTTTAAGTTGTTAGTTTACATTCGATTATTCTATTAGTATAGCTCGAATTTCAGATTGACTGATTCAAAGTGCAAGCCTGATTCTTCGTGGATTTGATCCCTAAGTACTACCACTACATTGATGTGCACTTGCAGTAGGATTCATAGGGTTAAAACTTTGTGAACATCAGAGGGCATCTTATGGTAACACCGGACCACACCTTGGTGATCAACCGGATGAACTCCATTCTCTCTTTCTCATGGAATGGAGGCAATGGCTCCAGCCGAGATAGTTGTGCTAACTCTACACCGAGAACATTTTTTCGAGAATGAAGACGCTAACAACAATGCTATGGAAAATAGCATTGCCGACTTAGAAGAAGAACGCGACGAGGCACTTCTTCGAGTACAAAACTATCAACAACAAGCTGTAAAGTACTACAACAAGAAATTTCGTAGACGACACTTTGCAGTCAGAGATCTTGTACTTCGAAAAGTATTCGAGAACACGGCCAAACTCAATGCTGGGAAACTCGGCGCAAATTGGGAAGAACCATACATTATCTTTGAAGTCGTAAAACCAGGAATCTACAAAATCGCTAGCATGGAAGGAGTACCAATTCTTCGAAGTTGGAACTCCCTCAACTTAAAGCAATACTACTACTAAAACATCGCCATCTCGTCGAATTAGATGTGTTACTTAATGCATCTCTGTCTACTTTATTAATTATGTAATGAGAACTACGTCTTAGCTTGATCCCTTCGGGGTGCATAGGTAGCCTTCGGGTCCAGCTAGAACTCTATAAAATTTTTGTTTGTCCCTATTCAACATATAAAAAAAAAATAGGTTACACCCTATATCCTCCAAAGTCACAAGTCGAGATAAATTCTCGCAAAAAACAAACGCAATTTTTTCTTTAAGTCGAGTCTTAAAATCTCGTCGAGCTGAACCTCGAAAAACTTGTTCAAATCACAAAAACTTAACTGAGTCTAACCTCAAGATTCTCTGACTAAGGCCTGGTCCTTATCTCAAATGTCGAGTTCTCAACTCGCTGAGTCCAATCTTGCAAATTTGATATCACCGAGTCTAAATCTCGAAGATCTCTGACTAAGGCCTAGTCCTAAAAGACCGAGTTCTAAGCTCACTGATCTTAACCTTGGAAAACTTATGCAGTAATTGACTATTACGAGACTAACATCTCATGACACCGACAGGAATCTAGTTCTTGCAGAAAAGAAAAGGCATAAGCTTTGTGTAAATTCCTCAAGATTGAAATCTCACCAAACAACGGAACATAGTTCCGTACAGATTTACGAGATCAGTTCTCAATAAAATACAAAGCATAGCTTTGTGCAGACGTAACGAGATTAACTTCTCACAAAATGATGGAATCTAGTTCTATATAGATTAATGAGATCATTTCTCATCACAAGAAAAAGCATAGCTTTGTACAGATTTGCTGAGATTAGAATCTCACTTAAAGAAAAAGCATAGCTTTGTACAGATTTGCCGAGATTAAAATCTCACTTAAAAGACAAAACATAGCTTTGTACAGATTTGCCGAGATTAAATCTCACTTAAATGACAAAGAAAAAGCTTTGTATAGATTTGTCAAGATTAAAAACTCACTTAACGATAAAGCATAGCTTTGTACAAAATTACGAGATAAAAGTCTCGAACAAAGTCAGATATGATTTCTAAACAGATAATCAAAAAAAATTTTGACCATGTTTTACAAATATGGTTTCCGAGTCTGAACTTCTTAAAACTCGAACTAAGTCCTAAAATCTCTGCTTTAAAGTTGCATAATGGAAAATTCTCTTCATAAGCTAAAAAGAAGATCAAACTCTCTAAACGCGGAAGAAATTTGTCTAAACGCGCAAAAAACAAGAAAATGACCTTGGGAACCATAATTCGTAAAATGACGATTCAATAAGTTAAACAAATTTTCATTCATAATTAAATGTCAAATTTCATTTCATTTACACAGGAAAAATAATTACAAAAAGCATCGAGTACAAAAAAGTATGTGCAATTCCTAAAAGAACCCAAGCGGCGATAACAAAGAAGACTACGATAAAGCCCGGAGATATTACGGTGTTTATGGGAGTCCACTTTCACCAACATTTGGAGGCTTTTCCAACTTCAAAAACAGGGACGACCCAGTCCCTCGGAAGCAGTAGCGTCAAGCTCTCCTTATCAACAAGTTCCTTGAACTTTTTCACTTTGGCAGTCATCAAGTCTGTGACCGCAGGAGGGATGTCGACTCCACGGTTAGAAAGCAATTGGAGAACCTTTGTCGACCCAATAAACTAGGCATACGGCAAGCAGGCTTCAAGGTTCCTGTCCAGATCATTGAACCGAGCAGCAATTCGGCCAAAACAGTTGGATAATTGTTTGTGAAGAATCTTGAAGGTCTTTAAATTCTCAACAGTCAAGCCTGACAAAGTCGAGAATCAAAGTCTCCCCTCATAGTTTCCAACTCGGCACGCAGCTTCAGAACCTCCTCGCTTGCTTTCTCAGCAGACTTGAAAGCGGCACCACGATCAGAGTTGGCGCATTCAAGTGACTCAGACAAAGCCTCGTTGCGAAGAACCAACTTGAGGACGTTCTCATGCTCAAGCTTCAACTCATCCTTAACACAAACGAGTTTTTTTTCCGCCTTAGAGAGCTTAGACCAAAGTTTGCTTAGTTCAAGATAACTTCCGGCAATTCGGCCAAATGAGTTCTTCCGAGAACCGCTTTCCGGGTTGGCAACAGACCTCTCCCGTTCTAACATGATGTTGTTAAGGCCAGCGATAAACTAAAAAGACATCACGAAAACAACAAGTCTGAAGTTGTAAACAAAATAGTAAACACGAAACAATGATCAAAAATCAATACAAACACAGAACAACAAGTACAAAGCCTCTTCATACTTCTCCCAATTCTTCATCTGATCCTGGGAGGGGAAACGCTCCAGCGAAGTCCTAATATACTCATTAAGCCAGGACACTCAGACCAAAAGTCCAAAATTGGATGAGGACTTGTATGGTTAGGTAAATCGGAAGTCGGGGATACCCCTACCCCTTCCACGAGAAGTACCCGCAGAAGCACTCCTACCACCTCCTCTCGGAGACCTGATATTTAGTGATGCATCATCCCTCGCCTTTTTTGCAGGCCACGAATCTCCACGACCAGACCCTAAACAGACTTCAACTATGTCCCGAGATGGAGCAGCTAAGGGTTCAGAAACCCTAGAAGGACCTCTAGAAGGTTAAACATTGGAACCCTGGAGTGTAGAATTGACACCAGCTTCAACTTTAGGAAGTTTGAAATCATCAAGACCCATTTTTCTAAGAAGAATAAAGAAAAGGAAGTTAGAAAATTTGAAAAAGTTTGAAGACGAAAGAACTCGGAAGTCGTTCAAATAAGATTGCACAGATAAAAAGTGAATGGTAAAAGAAAAGAAACATAATATTTATAGGGAATTACTGAAATTTGAAATGATGCAAAACAGTTATTATAACTGAGCGGGTGTAATCAAAGCGATGTCATGCAGTAATAATGATGATTCGTATAAAACCGAGGCGACAGTTTGACTAGCCCACTAAAAAACAGACACATGGACTGAAGAATCTGAAAGATGAAACAACATTTCCGACTCAGAAATTTGGTACTAGAATTTTCCAAGTCTGGGGGGACTATTGTTGGAGGTGGATCCAAGATCGTACTTCTGTCCACTAAAAACAATGGGTCAAATACAAAAGAACAAACTGGTTGCAAGCACTAAGTCTTCAACTCGAATAAAATATTCGACTCGAAAAAATGTTTCGTCTCAAAAGATTCCACGAACCTGAAGGAAAGTCGGATGACACATCAGCAAACGATAAATGGAAGTTTTTTGTTCCAACATGGAAAACTTCCACAAATCTAGCACGAATCTTAATAGATTCAGTCTTATCAACAGATTTGTAAATCTTCTTTTATTTTTTACATATGTAACCGCCTCTATAAACTTTAAATAGATGCACAATCCTTTGAAAAAAAGATTAGCTTTTTGGCATACTAAAGTCTAATAAGAACATTAATTCGGCAATCATCTCTTCTTGCTCTTAGCTAACTAGCTCTTGCTCCCAATCCGATTTACAAGTGTCCTTGTCCATTCTCTTCCATTCTTTTAATCAGGAACCACTGTTTTAATACTCTATGTGCTAAAACCGGTTCCACGAGAAAGGGAGAAGAGTAATAAAAGGAAGAAGAAGAGGAAGATGAGAAGTAAAATAAAATAAAATAATATGTGTCGAAAATAGAAATTATATGTAAGTAAATAAAATAAAATAAATAAAACCATAAAATAGAATTCTATTTAAATATTTTTAACAACATATTCAATTTTTATAATATTTTTTGTAATTTTTGAAAAAATTTAGACCCTAATATGTGTAGAACAATATCTGTATTTTTTTTAAATGATTTAATTTTATTCAAAGATAATGAAAATAAAATGGAGAAGGAGACAAAAGTAGAGGAAAATAAAATAAATTGACAAAAAATAAAATGGCAATAATATACAAATATTGACAATATTTTGTATTTTACTGTTCAATGGTCATCTACTATATTCTTTTCCATTTTTTGTTATTGCTGCAAATTTCTTTAAAAGGTTTTGTTAATCGCACAATAGGAAGTAATGCAATATTGGATCAACACTTCTTCCTATTGTATTGCATTACCTTTTTTCCAATTTACCTGAAAGTTCTGATATATAATTATAATCTTTAATAGAGTATGAAAATTTAGTGTTGAATCTAGTAAAACAATATTATCTTATTAACTTAATTAGAAATTAAGAGATCTAGCGACTTATTTTGTCACTATAGGCTATAGTATTTTTTCAATTGATGATGATGTTGATATCACTTTGAAGTTGAGGTTGTTACGTTAAACACAGTAAAAGGGAGTTTTCATGTAATGAATTTATGAAACTTAATGATAAATTAAAAAAAGAAAAAATTACTCAACTACTAACAATTTTTACCTAAATTACTTAAATAATTTTTCAAAAAAAAAAATGCACCCTTAAATAACAAAAAAAAATCTTCTTCTTCTTTCTTCTTCTCTTTTCTTCTTTCTTCTTCTCTCTTCTTGTTTTTTCTTCTCTCTTCTTCGATCTCGTCATCTTCTTTTCTTCTACTTCTTCTTCTTCGATCTTCTTCATCATCTTCTTCTTTCTTCTTCTCTTTTCTTCTTTTTTCTTCTCTCTTCTTCGATCTCTTCATCTTCTTTTCATCTTCTTTTCATCTTCTTTTTCTTCAATCTTCTTCATCTTCTTCTTCTTTTTTCTTCTTCTCTCTTTTTCTTTTTTTCTCTTCTTCGTCTATCTTCTTCTTCTTTTGTTTCTTCTTCTCTCTTCTTCTTCTCTCATTTTTTTCTCGTTTTCTCTTGTTTCTTATATCGTTTTTTCTTCTTCTCACCATTTTGTTCCTCTTCTCTCAATTTCCATCAATTTTGTTTTTCAACATTAGTTTTCAGAATGATTTCAAAATGAGGTTTATGCCTTCGATGAATTTAGGTTGTGGGTTTCTGGGTTTGTAGTGGTAGAGTTCGTAACAGTTTAGTCGAGTTAGGTTATAGTTTGGTAAAGTTAAGTTACAGTTTGGAAGAGTTCATCACAAGTTATGTTAGTGTAGTAGAGTTAGTTTATGAGTGGTAGAGTTTGGTAGCAGTTTGGTAGAGTTAGGTTATAGTTTGGAAATTAGGTTACAGTTTGGAAGAGTTCATCATAAGTTTTATTAGTGTAGTAGAGTTCGTTTATGAGTGGTAGAGTTCGTTATCATTTGGTAGAGTTATGTTATAGTTTGATAAAGTTAAGTTACAGTTTGGAAGAGTTCATAACGAGTTTTGTTAGTGTAGTAGAGTTTGTTTATGAGTGGTAGAGTTTGGTAATAGTTTGGTAGAGTTAGGTTATAGTTTGGTAAAGTTAAGTTACAATTTGGAAGAGTTCATCATGAGTTTTGTTAGTGTAGTAGAGTTAGTTTATGAGTGGTAGAGTTTGGAAACAATTTGGTAGAGTTAGGTTATAGTTTGGTAAAGTTAGGTTACAGTTTGGAAGAGTTCATCATGAGTTTTACTAGTGTAGTAGAATTCGTTTATGAGTAGTAGAGTTCATAACAGTTTAGTAGAGTTAGGTTATAGTTTGGTAAAGTTTAATTATAGTTTAGAAGATTTTATCACAAGTTTTGTTAGTATAGTAGAGTTCGTTTATGAGTTGTTGAGTTTTGTAACAGTTTGGTAGAGTTAGGTCATAGTTTGGTAAAATTAAGTTAAAGTTTAGAAGAGTTCATCAAGAGTTTTGTTACTGTAATAGAGTTCATTTATGNTGGTAGAGTTTGGTAACATTTTGGTAGAGTTAGGTTATAGTTTGGTAAAGTTAGGTTACAGTTTGGAAGAGTTCATCACGAGTTTTGTTAGTGTTGTAGAGTTTGTTTATGAGTTGTAGAGTTTGGTAACAGTTTGGTAGAGTTAGGTCA
>OVBA01003021.1:0-30523 GCA_900406435.1 Lepidium aucheri | reverse complement strand
AAAGAAGAAAGAAATTTTGAAAAAAAAAATCATGATTGAAAAGAAAAAAAATTAAATTTGAAATCGAGAAAGGATCTTGAACTTATAAGTTATAGTTCAGATTTTTACAAAATATATATATATATATATATATATACTTCAATAGTTGTTAGTTGGTTCTATTTTTTATTTTATATATATGTATATTTATGTTAGAGATAAAATTTATAGAAAAAAGCTTTTAAAATTATTATGTACGAGAATAATTTTTTTCAGTATATATGCCTCATAAAAAAAATTTATATTGATAAAACTATTTTTATTAATCTTGTCTTCTGTAACTCTAGCCACGGTGCTGTCAACTACACCTAAAGGAATAAACCTTTTTTTTTTTGTGTTTTTGAGAATATAGGGAAGACAGCTAAAATGGGACTAACCGTGAACTATTCTTTTACAGCGCTTTCATAGGTTTCAATTGTTTTCATTGATATATCACATCCTTGATTATTCGTACATGTTTTTACTGATAAAAAAGTTCAAATTTTTGTTAGTCTCAATAACTAATCTGATTTTACATTTAGGATTCCAGGTTATCAAAAATAAAAGGGATAGAAGAAAAAATAAAAAAATGGCACGAAATAACTATGGAATAATAATAATTTGAGAAATTTGACTGTATAGTAAGAAGTTTAGTTGATAAATTTTATAGGATACAATAAGATTTCTACCATTTCAGATGATTTATGCGTACATATTTTTGTGACCATTAATGATGTGTTAGAGGGAAGCAGAGAAAAATCATTTTAACATGCCATATTTCAACATTTAATGTCATTGCCATTACGAAGGAATTGATCTGAGCTGGCATGATATTTTTCTCTTCATCTTTGCTGGAGTGTTTTGTATTTTCTACACTCAACAAATACTTCCTTTTTCATGACATTTCTTCACATTTGGGGCGCCGATCTTATCCACTCACAAATTAGCAACATTTCTGTAAATCCCAATAATAAATTAGTAATTTTGGGTGTGATTGATAATGACTCTAGTTGTTCTCAAAAACAAAAATCTTTTTATAGCATTAAATTGAACCAGTAAATAGGTTATTTATTGCCAAGTTGATCTCAGTCTGATGGTTATGATGATCCATCTAATGACTTAGTATTAGGATTCGATTCCTACCCGCTACAGTATGGTAGCTTAAAAAACAGATTTTATGGGTAGATTTTAGGCTATACATTAAACTTTGTCAATCCGATTGTTGACAAAAAAGGTTACTTACAAGAATTATTAAAAAGCCAAGCCCTCAGAACGTTTAAATGCTAGTGTAAGAAAAGCTGCAGCGCATGAGAAAGAGCTCATCACAGCTTGAAATTGCTCAAACTATTTCTTATTCCTCTTGTAAACCTTGTAAAGGAAAGTCACATGAAAATGTGATTTTAGATTCTCAATTTATATAATACAATTGGTGATGACTGACTCATAAATATTCCTAATATGTGTTTCAATATTTCTATATCATGAAATCGCCTTCTCCGTCAAACTTTTCAACCTCAAATCTCTTTTGAGTTGGCTCCATAATTTCTGTTTCTCCTAACACACAGATACCACTTATTTTAGTACCTTGTATTCATAGAAAACACACACTAAGCAATAAGAAACTCGTATCTTTATGTTCTATAGTGATAAAAATGTTATCTTTACGGAGAAAGTTCGCTTCTTTTCTCTAAAGGTTGCTCATTTCTTGAAAAAGTCCACAACTGTAGTTGAAAAACTTTATTGTTTTCTTTGTAAAGCTTGCACTTTTATTATCAACTATAGCTCTCAGTTCAGTTGCTATTCTTTGTGTTCTTGATGCTTATTTTGATTTTAGTCACTGTTTGTACATGATTTAGCACAATATATATAAATTAGTAAGAAAGGTTGGAGATTCTCGTATATATAAAGTTCTTCGGTGATTACAATCCATGAGCACAATATGAGAGGCAATTACACTTGTTTGTAAGCTAAACACTTCGGGCTAAGGCATATTAAGCTAGGAATATTGAGCTAGGCATATTGAGCTAGACATATTGAGCTAGGCATATTGAGGTAGACATATTGAGCTAGGCATATTGAGTTAGGCATATTGAGCTTGGCATATTGAGCTAGGCATATTGAGCTAGACATACTGAGTGAGGCATATTGAGATAGACATCTTAACTTAGGCATATTAGAGCTAGGCGCCGAGGTGGACCTGTTTGTGAGGCACCGAGGTGGACCTGTTTATGAGGCGCGGAGGTGGACCTGTCTGTGAGGCGCCGAGGTGGACCTATCTTTGAGGTGCCGAGCAGACCTTCTATGAGACGCCAAGGTGGACCTGTCTGTGAGGAACCGAGGTGGACATATCCGTGAGGAGCCGAGGTGGATTACTCTGTGAAGCGCTGATGTGGACCTGTTTGTGAGGTGCCGAGGTGGACCTATCTATGAGGCGCCGAGCAGACCTTCTGCTCAGCGCTGAGGTGGAATCGTCTGTGAGGTACCGAGGTGGACATGTTTGTGAGGTGCTAAGATGATCTTTTGTGAGGCGCCAAGCTGACCTTCTGTGAGGCGCCGAGCTGACCTTCTATCAGGCGCTGAGCAGACCTTCTGTCATGCACCGAGCTGACCTTCTGTCATGCGCTGAGCTGACTTTCTATCAGGCGCCGAGCTGACCTTCTGTTAGGCGCTGAGTTGACCTTCTGTCAAGTGCCGAGTTGACCTTCTGTGAGGGGCCGAGCTGACCTTCAGTGAGATGCTAGGATGAAAGGAGAACTTCTGTTTCTTCCTCTAAATCTTCTCTAGCTTTCTCTCACTAAACTCTCAATCTTTTCTTCTTTATCTCTCTAAGATTTTTTGGTCCCTTTCCTCAAAGGGGTGCCTCTTTATCTATAGAGATTTTAATGGGTTTTTCTTAATAATGGAAAATTTAGATTTCTCATGGGCTATGAGGTGAAACCCACCACCAAAAATTGTCCCCCCCTAAGTTCGTGGAAGGAGGATCATGTGAGTTCGGCAAATTTAAGTAAGTAATCTAGACCTGTGTAAATCGAGATTGGCCTATTTCAAGAATATGCGCATGTGGACTCGGTTTATGACTATATTGATGAGAGCTAAAGATCGACTTATGCTGTTAGTCAAACTTTTGAGTTTGGATTTGGAAAGATTTTTTAATTTTTATTGCGAGACTCGGCTCTACATGATGATTTTCTTTATAGTGCAAGTCTAGGTTCAATATAATTGATTTATTACGAGAGCTAGATTTTTAAATGTATTGGTGCGAGCTAAAGCTCGACTTATGCTGTTAGTAAAATTTGCGAGTTTGGACTTCGCAAGATTTTTGAATTTTTACTGCGAGACTAGGCTTGGCACTATTTTTGGCTCGTGAGATTGAACTTAGATTAGATATGTGTGAGATTGAACTCAGATTAAATATGTGCGAGATTGAACTCGGCTATGGCGTGCGAGATTGATCTTGAATTTGGTGTGTGAGACTGCACTCAGATTAAATGTGCGGGATTGAATTCGGTTTTGGCGCGCGAGGTTGACCTGGGCTTTGGTATGCGAGATTGAACTCAGTTTTGGCGTGCGAGGTTGACCTCGGCTTTGGTATGTGAGATTGCACTTAGATTAAATATGTGCGAGATTGAACTCGGTTTTGGTGTGCGAGGTTAACCTTGGCTTTAGTGTGTGAGATTGCTCTCAGATTAAATATATACTAGATTAAACTCGGTTTTGGCATGCAAGGTTGTCCTCAGCTTTGGTATGTGAGATTGCACTTAGATTAAATATGTGCGAGATTGAACTTGGTTTTGGCATGCAAGGTTGACCTCAGCTTTGGTGTGTGAGATTACACTCAGATTAGATATGTACGAGATTAAACTCGGTTTTGGCATGCGAGGTTGACCTCGGCTTTGTAAATTTGCGAGCCTTAGCTTGGCTTATGCGAGTATGAACTTGACTTTGAGTATATGTGAGCATGAGCTTGGTTTTTTGCAAGTATGAACTCGACTTTGAGTATGTGTGAACCTGAGCTTGACTTATGCAAGTATGAACTCGACTTTAAGTATGTGTGAGCCTGAGCTCGGCTTATGCGAGTGTGAACTGGACTATAAGTATGTGCGAGCCCGAGCTTGGCTTATGCGAGTAAGAACTCAACTTTGAGTATGTGCGAGCCTGAGCTTGGCTTATGCGAGTATAAACTCGACTTTGAGTATGTGCGAGTCTGAGCTTGGCTTATGCAAGTGTGAACTCGACTTTGAGTATGTGCAAGTCTGAGCTTGACTTATGCGAGTGTGAACTTGACTTTGAGTATGTGCGAGCATGAGCTCAGGTTTTTACAGTATGAACTCGACTTTTAGTATGTGCGAGCGTGAGCTTGGCTCATGCGAGTATGAACTCGACTTTAAGAATGTGTGAGTCTGATCTTGGCTTATGCGAGTGTGAACTCGACTATGAGTATGTGCAAGCCTGAGCTTGGTTATGCGAGTATAAACTCGACTTTGAGTATGTGCGAGTCTGAGCTTGGCATATGCGAGTATGAACTCGACTTTGAGTATGTGCGAGTATGAGTTTGGCTTATGCGAGTGTGAACTCGACTTTGAGTATGTGCGAGTCTGAGCTTGGGTTATACGAGTGTGAACTCGACTTTGAGTATGTGCGAGTCTGAGCTTAGCTTATGCGAGTATAAACTCGACTTTGAGTATGTGCGAGCCTAAGCTTGGCTAATGCGAGTATGAACTCAACTTTGAGTATGTATGAGCCTGAGCTCGGCTTATGCGAGTATGAATCCAACTTTAATATATGCGAGAGTGAGCTTGGCTTATGATTATATAGGTGTAAGCCAGAGCTTAGCTTATCCTGTTAGTCGTATAGATCATCAGTTTTACAGAATAAATCGAAGCAAAGTCTTTATGTACTTAAAATTAGTGCCTCATGAGGGGTTATCGCCATACCTTTGTATCGGAATGTCTATGATGACGTTCATGTTGCCACCAAACTACTTTTTGGGTGAAGAGAAATATCCTGGGTCCCCATAGCCAGCGCCAAATGTGTGTACATGATTTAGCCCAACATATATAAATTAATGAGAAAGGTCGAAGATTCTCGTATATATAAAGTTCTTCGGTGATTACAGTCCATGAACATAAGATGAGAGGCAATTACGCTTGTTTGTAAGCTAAAAACTTTGTGCTAAGACATATTGAGCTAGGCATATTGAGGTAGATATATTGAGCTAGACATATTGAGCTAGGCATATTGATCTAGGCATATTGAGCTAGGCATATTGAGCTAGGCATATTGAGGTAGGCATATTGAGCTAGGTATATTGAGCTAGACATGTTGAGCTAGGCATATTGAGATAATCTTAACTTAGGCATATTGGAGCTAAGTGCGGAGGTGAACCTGTCTGTGAGGCGCCGAGGTGGACCTGTCTGTGAGTCATCGAGGTCGACCTATCTGAGGCACCGAGGTGGACCTATCTGAGGCACCGAGGTGGACTTGTCTGTGAGGCGCCCAGCAGACCTTCTGTGAGACACCGAGGTGGACTTGTCTATGAGACGCCGAGGTGGACATGTCTGTGAGGCGTCAAAGTGGACTTGTATGTGAGGCGCTGAGGTGGACCTATATGTGAGGTGCCGAGCTTACCTTCTGTGAGATGCCGAGGTGGACCTATCTGTGAGGCGCCGAGGTGGACTTGTTTGTGAGGTGCGAAGGTGGACATGTATATGAGGCATCGAGCTGACCTTCTATGAGGTACCGAGCTGACCTTTTGTCAGGTGTCGAGTTGACCTACTGTGAGGTGCTGTGAAGAAAGGAGAACTTCTCTTTCTCCCTCTGAAGCCTCTCTAGCTTTCTCTCACTAAGCTCTCATTCTGTTCTTCTTTATCTCTTTAAAAAAATTTTGTCTATTTTTTCAAAAGGGTGTCTCTTTATTTATAGAGATTTTAATGGGATTTTCTTGGTAATGAGCCACTTTGAATTTCTCAAGGGCTATGAGATGAAATCCAGCACCAACAGTCACCATAAGAGAGGAAGTGGTAACTCGAAAAAAAATATTATAGAACGAGTGAGAAACAAAAAGTATAAGAGAGAATATGTGATGCGGAGATCAAACCAAATACATCAACAAACTCTCAAGCTGCTGAGCCGAACCCAAGAGATGGACTTAAACAACCTCTATCCATTGATCATGAGGACATACAAGCACTAATCAAGGCTTTCCAGATGATCCAGAGAGAAGCAAGCGCCAAACTTAATTTCTATGACTTCTTGACTCCACTAGTTAACTCCTCAAAGTTGAACCACCCAAAAGAATCCCGGAGATGAAAGTTATGGATTTTAGAAGTTGGCATTTCTAAGATAAGGCCTTATGTGCGATAACACTAAATATTGAACAATACAGCCCAGCTCAGGTGCGACCTTCAGTCCACTTGGAGAATATTCTTGAGTGTTTTATGTATCCAACAAGACCAAGAACAATTGAAACCACCACCAGATCCTCCAAATATGGTCCAATTAAGAAAATAGGTTGATTTGGTTCTATTTAAGGCGAGTTCCGGATACAATGCACCTAGACAACTTAGTTTCTGTCCCCAAGCTCTCAAGACTTGCCAAAATAATACTAAGGTTGTATTTCAATTAAATATATTCTAGTTTGTTCATTTTGCAGGTTCGAACTTTCAATTTTCTTTTCAATTATAGTACTAGCCGTTAGAGGCATTGAGTTGTAATTTTTTCTTTTAATTTTGAGTATTCTCATTCATTGTAAGAGATAGTAGTCTTTAACTGCCTTGAACCACTATATAAGGTTCTTCATATGCAGCCTTGTAACACACCTTTTTATCAATAAAGAAAACCAAATTTTTCTTCTCCAAAACTGAGAGTTGAATCCCTAAAATGTTAGTCTTGCTTTGTGAGTGATATCAAGGTGACACTAGCTCTAACTTATACAAGTGTTTCAATCCCTTGTGTGGCGTCCACCGATCCATCACCAATCCCACCTCACCCATCGAATTTTTTGGAGGGAGACTTGAGTCCATCCAACCTATTCCCTCAATCTATCACTACGATCATCCATTGTTCTTGAGGAGAGTGACTTGAGTCTAATCTCTTGAATCCACCCATCACCTTGTGAGATCAAACCCAGTCGATCTCACATCAATTTTGTATCAGAGGCGAAATTCACAACTAAGGTGATATCAATGCATATCATTGTTTTTGCTTCTTATAATCGAAAATCCACAAAAATAGTTTTTTTCATTTCATTTCATTTCAGTTTATAAAACCATAAAAACCCTAAAAGAATTTGATTTTTTTTGGTCGTTCAAAGGGGCAAGCCCCTTCTCTTATTTAAACAAATATCAATCACAAATGTATGTTTCTGGGTCTTTCAACCCCTCGTCTATCCTCATCTAAAATCGTGCATAACAAACTCGTAACTCTATTGAAAGAAGGAAAACCAAGTGGCAAAAGAAAAATATAGTTAGCTAACCCGTCGGATAGACCGTTAGCTTCCCTATAAATATGAACAATCCGGACTGACTAGTCCCTAGATAAAAAGTTGTAGCACAAGTGTGCTAGAAAAGAAAGGGGATGAGAATCACATATCCCTTTTGTGAGGATGTCTTTACAATCACTCTCGAGTCCACCTCCAGTTCGACCCGACTATATCTCTTACCCCATGCAATATATAACCCATAAGACACTCCCTATAGCTCCTCTATAGTGGCTGTACATATACCTATATTCACCGCAAACCCGCCACACTTTTCCTTCCAGATCTCAAAGGACACCACCAGATGTAGCACGTCCAGGGTTGCCATGCGATGCTCCATCCGTATTTAAACGGATCCATCCCTCACACGAGACTGAAAAGAAAGGGTTGCCAGGAAGCATGTCTCAACAAATCAAATTGGCTTTGAGGACAAAACCCAAAGAAGAGAGAGGGAATGATGTGGTCATCCTACACATGCAAGACACTTCCAAGGATACACTATTACACATCCAATTTGTCTAGATACAATGAATCCACTCATACTTTGGCAAGAAGAATCAAGCATTAAATATCATTTCAAACCTTCTGATTTTGGTTGGTCTTATATTAATTGTTGATTCTAAATCTATTATCAATTATTTCTTTTCTTATTTTTAGATTTTGTGGAGCCTATTTAAGCTCTTTGTTTCTATTGTAAATCATCATTGAAATTGAGTAAAAGGAATAAGAGTTTTCTCTTCTTTGAGCTTTGGCTTGGTTATCTTAAGATCACTTAGTGATGTGTGGATTTCTTCACTAATATCCTTGTTAAATCTATGTCTTTAGGTGGAATCACTTAGGCTTAGGTTTGTGATCTTATCGCAATGGCTTTTACACGCTTGATTGGCGATCTTCGATCCATCAATCATCCATTTTCCATCCACTGATTTTTTAGAAAGTGACTTGAGTCCAACTAATCAATCCCATCAATCCACCAACGATCATCTATTGTTCTTGAGGAGAGTGACTTGAGTCCAGCCACTTGAAATCATCATCTTCCTTGTGAGATTGATCCATGACCTTACATCAGTTGGTATCAGAGTCAGGTTTCCTACTTTAGGTTGTGTCTATCCAACTCTATCTCTATATTTTCTTTTCATTTCAAAATAAAAAATCATTAAAGCTGAAGGTCTTTGCAATCCCAAACGTAAAGGAAGCATGTCTCAACAAATCAAGTTGGTTTTGAGGATAAAACCCAAAGAAGAGGGAGAAAATAATGTGGTCATCCTACATGTGCAAGACACTTCCAAGGGTACATTATTACACATCCAATCTGTCTAGATACAATGAACCTACTCATACTTTGGCAAGAAAAATCAAGCATTAAATATCATTTCAAACCTCTCGATTTTGGTTGATCTTATATTTATTGTTGATTCTAAATTTATTGTCAATTATTTCTTTCCTTATTTTTAGATTTTGTTGAGCCTATTAGCTCTTCTGTTTCTATTGTAAATCATCATTGAAATTGAGTAAAAGGAATAAGAGTTATTATCTCTTCTTTGAGCTTCGGCTTGTTTATCTTAGGATTACTTAGTGATGTGTGGATTCCTTCACTAATATCTTTGTTAAATCTATGTCTTTGTGTGGAATCACTTAGGCTTAGATTTGTGATCCTATCACAAGGGCTTTCACACCCTTGAGTGGCAATCTTCGATCTATCAATCATCCAGTTTCCATCCACTGATTTTTTAAAAAGTGACTTGAGTCCAGCTAATCAATCCCATCAATCCACCAACGATCATCTATTGTTCTTGAGGAGAGTGACTTAAGTCCAACCTCTTGAATTCATCATCTACCTTGTGAGATTAATCCATGATCGCTCCATATCTTTTGTTATATTTTTCTATTGTTTTTGCTTCTATATAAATCCAAAAACCCATAAAATTCTTTGTTTCATTTGTTTTTTGTTTCAGTTTAAAAAACCAGAAAAAACAAAAAGAATTTGATATTGTTAAGTTGTTTCCTTGTTTGAAAAAAACGAAAAGAAAAGAAAAAAAAGAGAAGGAAAGTGCATATCAACACATTTTGGAAACTCTCATCAAGTTTCTTAAAGTGTGTCTCGTGAATCGGCACATTTAAACCAAGGTTAAGACTTTCCATAATTAACTTGTTTTGATTGTGTTTAAATTAATGCTTTTTTTTATTGCCTTAACTTGTGAATTGATCTGATTAATTAGAGATTTACTTTCTGATTAATTTAGTTGGATTCATTTGATTAGTTTAAATAAGCTGAACCATATTTTGTTGTCCTATTTTAGTTATATTCGAATTCTTTTTTGATTATATTGGTTTAGGGACTTAAATCGAACCAAGAATTAATTTTTGGTTAGATTTCCTTTGGTTTAAAAATCTAAAAGCACTTGATCGTTTGTTTAAGTATTAGCACACGTCATAAGCAATGGCTGGAGACACACCGACCCCAACGCCGCTTTACTACAAGCCATAGAAGCCATGAAGAATGATCTAGCTGCTCAGATTGGGCGCATAGATGCTCGTGTGGGGAGGTTGGAAGTTCCTAGGAATGATAGGAGTGAAAGGAACAGTCAGTATGAGAGAAGTGATGAAGAAGCTGCTAGTGAAGAAGAAGAGGAAGAAGAGCCACGTTTTGGCAGAAGAAGACACAACCAAAACAATCATGTTGAGGTAAACCGACAAACTAGCAAAGATTTGAAGCTAACAACTCCTACTTTTGTAGGTCGAATCAACCCTCAAGCCTACCTTAAATGGGAGAGGAGAATGGAGTATATATTCAATTACTATGAGTACAACAACTCTAAAAAGATTGCTCAAGCTTCAGCTCAACTCACAGATCATGGTTTATCATGGTGGGATAGAGTTGTGCAAGATAGGAGGAGAAATGATCTGCCACCTATTACCACTTGGGCCACAATGAAGTGCAATTTTGCAAGAGGTTTGTGCCACAACATTACCATAGAGAGATGCAAAGGCAGTTCAGACAATTGTCACAAAAGCATAGGAATGTGGAAGAGTATTTTGAGGAATTTGAAGAGCTAAGAAACCGGATGGCTCTACATGAAAATGAAGAGGTTCTTATGGGCCATTTCAAAGATGAAATAGAAGAAAGAATAGCCAGAAAGGTGGAGAGACAATCATGCCATGACATGAATGAGCTCTTACATGTGGATGTACAAGTTGAACAAGGCATTAAGCGCAAAACAGCAACTGGCACTCATTCTAGAACCAACAACTCGTGGAATAATGCACCACCTAAGGCCAATGAAAAAGGGAAGGCTAAGGCCAAGAAAACCGCCTTTGACAATATCAAAACATCAAAACCAGAAACAAGTAAGTCTTCTAATCCTTCTAGATCAAGAGATATAACTTGTTACAAATGTCAAGGCAGGGGACATTATGCAAAAGAGTGCCCAAACCAACGAATGGTGATCATCACGCCTTAAGGAAATTACGAGTCTCAAGACGAGATGGAACACACGGAGGCAACAGATTTGGAAGAAGAAGTAGCCCTTCCAGAAACGGGAGACATGTTGGTGGTATGTAGAGCCTTGAGTGCTTTAAGTGAACCAGAAACAATGCAAAGAGAAAACTTGTTCTTCACTTGTTGTACTGTGCAACACAAGGTATCTAGTATGATAATTGATGGTGGTTCTTGTACTAATGCTGCTAGCAAGAAAATAGTTGATAAGCTAGGTATCAAGACAAGCAAACACCCAAGATCATACCGATTTAGATGGCTGGATTCAAACACTGAAATCAAAATAGCCGAGCAAGTCACAATTCCCTTTAAAATTGGGAAGTATCAAGATGAAGCTTATATGATGTGGTGCCAATGAAAGTAGGTCACCTACTTTTGGGCCGTCCATGGCAATTTGATAGAGAAGTTATCCAAAATGGCCGCACCAACGCTCTCTCATTCACTTATAAGAAGCGTAAGTTTTAGCTTGCTCCATTATCACCGCAGGGGGTACATAAGATGCAATCTAAATATGCTGTTGAGTATAAGGCAAGTAAAACTAACCTTTACATCACTTCTATTACCATTTTTAAAGCTAGAGATCATAAAAAAACCGTGCTACTAATGGTATTCAAAGATGTGATGCTCACAGGTTCAAAAGAGATAGTACTTGCACCGGAAATCTCTTCTTTATTAGACAGGTTTAAGGATATTTTTCCTGAAGAGATACCAACTGGATTACCACCTATTAGAGGCATAGAACATCAAATCCATCTAGTTCCTAGAGCTGCATTTCCTAATAGACCAGCTTACCGAATGAACAAATGGATACAAAGGAGTTGGAAAAACAGATTCAAGACTTAAATGGCTCAAGAATACATAAGAGAAAGATTGAGTCCATGTGTTGTACCGGTTTTATTAGTGCCCAATAAAGATGGATCATGGAGGATGTGTGTAGATTGTAGAACCATCAACAACATCCATCAAATATAGACACCCTATTCCACGTTTGGATAACATGTCGGATGAGTTACATGGAGCAACGATATTCAGCAAAAAGGATTTAAGGAAGGGATACCATCAAGTCCGAATGAAAGAAGGAGATGAGTGGAAGACATCCTTCAAAATGAAGCAAGGCCTGTATGAGTGGCTAGTCATGCCATTCGGCTTAACCAATGCACCAAGCATCTTCATGAGGCTAATGAACAAAGTTCTAAGAGCCTACATTAGTAAGTTTGTTATTGTTTACTTTGATGAAATATTGATATACAGCAAAAGTTTTGATAATCATGTGAGGCACCTTGAGTTAGTACTTGAAACACTTCGAAAAGAAGGTCTTTATAGAAACCTTAAGAATTTCACATTCTGCACTAAGGAGCTATTTTTCCTAGGTTTTATTGTAAGTTCTCAGGGTCTACATGTCGATCAAGAGAAGATCAAATCCATACAAGAATGGCCAACACCTACAATAATTGGACAAGTTAGAAGCTTCCACAGATTAGCTAGCTTCTATAGGTGATTTGTCAAGGATTTTAGCACCATAGCTGCACCTCTAACTGCTGTGATCAAGAAGGATGTGGCATTCAAATGGGGATCAGCTCAAGAAACAGTATTTCAACAACTCAAAGATCGCTTAACTCATGCACCAGTTTTGGTACTTCCAAAATTTGATAAACTGTTTGAAATTGAATGTGATGCTTCTAGTTGTGGTATAGATGCTGTTCTCACTCAAGGACGACGACCCGTAGCCTACTTTAGTGAAACGTTAAGTGGAGCAACCTTGAACTACCCAACATATGACAAAGAGCTCTATGCCTTAGTGAGATCGTTGGAAACATGGCAACACTACCTACTTTCAAAGGAGTTTGTTATACACACTGATCATGAAACCTTAAAGCACCTAAGAGGTCAAACAACACTCAAGATAAGGCATGCTAAATGGCTGGAGTTTGTGGAGACATTTCCTTACATCATCAAGTGCAAAAAGGGAAAAGGCAACATAGTAGTTGATGCTCTATCAAGAAGACATATGCTGATCACCACAATGGAAGCCAAAGTGTTAGGATTTGAGAATATGAAGGATTCGTATGAGGAGGATCCAGATTTTGGTCATATTTACCAAGAATGTCTCAATTCGCCAAAAGTCCTTTCTATACCCATAATAGTTATCTTTTTAGAGAGAAACGGCTTTGTATTCTGCAGGGATAAATGAGAGAGCTGTTGATAAATGAGGCACACGGTGGAGGACTCATGGGCCACTTTTGGAGTTGATAAAACTCTAAGCGTTTTGGTGGAGCACTTTTTTTGGCCTCACTTGAAGAAAGATGTAGAACGGTTCTGTTCTAAATGCAATACTTGCCACAAAGCCAAATCCAGGTCACATCCATATGGTTTATACATGCCTTTACCTATTCCTATTATGCCTTGGGTTGATATATCAATGAATTTTGTTCTTGGCTTACCCAAAATCCGTGGAAAGGATTCTATCTTTGTTGTAGTGGACAAGTTTTCAAAGATGGCACATTTCATACCATGTGCAAAGACTAATGATGCCACTCAAATTGCTCATATATTCTTCAAAGAAGTTGTACGCCTACATGGAATTCCAAGGACAATTGTTTTGGATAGAGACACTAAGTTCTTGAGCCACTTTTGGAGAGTTCTTTGGAGAAAACTCGGAACTAAGTTGCTCTTTTCTACGACTTGCCATCCACAAACTGATGGACAAACCGAGGTTGTAAACAGGTCTTTATCCACTCTTTTAAGAGCCATGGTTGGTAAGAATTTGAAAAATTGGTTAGATTGTATTCCATTTGTTGAATTCGCTTATAATTATGCTAACAACTCAACTACTAAGCTTTCACTTTTTGAGATTGTGTATGGTTTTAAGCCATAGATGCCTTTAGACCATGCACCATTGCCCCCTTTAGAGTTCACTAACCAAGATGGCGAAAGCAAAGTAAAAACAATCAAAAATTACACAAGAAAGTGAAGGAGAACATTGAAAAAAAAACCGCAAACTATAAAAAAGCGGCTGACAAAGGACGCAAGGAGGTCATCTTCAATCCAGGAGATTGGGTTTGGGTTCACTTGAGGCCAGAGAGATTTCCAAACCAACGGAAAAGCAAGCTAGCACCTAGAGGAGACGGTCCATTTAAAGTATTATAGAGGCTCAACAACAAAGCCTATCGTCTTGAGCTGCCAGGTCAGTTAACCATATCACCCACTTTTAATGTTGCTGACTTAGCTACATATGTTGTAGATGAAAGTGTTCTGAGGCCAGAACCTTCTCAAGAAGGAGGGAATGCTGAGGACATCGACTCCAACAAGTCTATAGAAGAGATGTTAGCAGATCAAGACACAACAACCATGAAGGATTTGTCTAAGACAAGAGTGGGAACCAAGAGGCTTAGAGAAATGTTTAACAAGTCTATACAAAGCCTATTAGCACAAAGAACTGAAGAGAAAAAGGCCAGACCAAAAGATGGAAGCATTGGAGCCCAAATGGAGCTACTTGAAGGCCAAATGGTGATGCTCTCAATTCAGCCACTTAAAAGCCCAACCTAAGGACGCCTAAGACTTACCAAAACCGAGCTAAGGTAAGTATTACAATTATTTCAATTATTACTTGGTTTGTTTCTTTTGCAGATTTTGTTTTTCAATTTCTTTCCATTTTAGCACTAGATGACTGAAACAATAAAGAATGTAATCTTTTTCATTTAATTTTGAGTATTCTCATTTATTTTAAGAGATACTCTCCTAGATGCCTTAAGCCATTATAAGGTTCCTCATATGCAGCCTTGTAACACACCTTTAAATCAATAAAGAACCAAAGTTTTTTCTTAAAACCGAGAGATAAACATAACCAGTTCTAGTCTTTTCTTGTGAGTGATATCAAGGCGACACTAGTACCGAATTATCACAAGCCTTCCATCCCTTGTGTGGCGTCAATCAATCCATCATCAACTCCATTTCATCCACCAAATTGCCTAGAGAGAGACTTGAGTCCAGCTAGTCAATTCTCATCTTCCACCTTCGTGTTCATTAGTTTCTAAGAGAAATAGACTTGATTCCAATCTCTTGAAGCCGCCTATTACTTTTTGAGAATTATCACCGGTTCTTACATCAAAGGAGAAAAGAACAAGGAAGTTCCACCGGAAAAGAACTTGCTATTTGAACAAGCTATTAGCAATAAAAGAATGGCACCATTCTTGACCACTACCAAGCCCACTAAAAGAGGAGATATTAAACCAGATCTCAGCAGAGGAATTATTTTATCCTACCTTCTCAAAGGAGAACCTCTAGATGACCCACGCTACAACAAACCCAAATCATATCAAGGTAAGACCCTAAGCTCCCAAAAACAAATGAAAGCTAACTTGCTACCTCTTGGTGCAGAAAAATCAGTTTTGAGGACAAAACCTTTTGAAAATGGAGGGTATGATGCGGACGTTAAACCAAATACATCAACAAACTCTCAAGCTGCTGATCCGGACCCAAAATATGGACTTAAACAACCTATATTCATTGATCATGAGGATATACAAGCACTAATCATGGCTCCAGATGATCCAGAGAGAACCAAGCGCCAAATTTAATTTCTATGACTTATTGACTCAAATAGTTAAATCCTTAAAGTTGAATCATCCCAAAAGAATCTCGGAGACCTTCTGCGATAAGGCCTTTTGCGCGACAACGCTAAATATTAAACAACACAGCTCAGCTCAGGAGCGGCCTTTAGTCATGACCACTTGGAGAATATTCTTGAGTCTTTTATAGATCCAACAAGACCAAGAACGATTGAAAACCACCAGAGCCTCCATATACGGTCCAATTAAGAAAATGGGTCGATTGGGTTCCATTTAAGGCGAGTTCGAGATACAATGCACCTAGAAAACTTAGTTTCGGCCCCAAGCTCTCAAGACTTGCCAAAATTATACTAAGGTAAGTATTTTAATCAAATATATTCTGGTTTTGTTCATTCTGCAGGTTCAAAATTTCAAACTTTCAATTTTCTTTCCAATTATAGTACTAGCCGTTGGAAGCATTGAATTGTAATATTTTTCTTTTAATTTCAAGTATTCTCATTCATTGTAAGAGATACTTTCTAACTTCCTTGAACCATTATATAATTGTAACACACCTTTTTATCAATAAAGAAAACCAAATTTTTCTTCTCCAAAACTGAGAGTTGAATCCCTTAAATGTTAGTCTTTCCTTGTGAGTGATATCAAGGGGACACTAGCTCTAACTTATCACAAGTGTTTCCATCCCTTGTGTGATGTCCATGGATCCATCACCAATCCCACCTCACTCACCAAATTGTTTGGAGAGAGACTTCAGTCCATCCAACCTATTCCCATCAATCTACCACTTTGATCATTTATTGTTCTTGAAGAGAGTGACTTGAGTCCAACCTCTTGAATCCGCCCATCACCTTGTGAGATCAAACCCATTTGATCTTACATCAATATGGGGAAGAAAGCGACAAAGTTACCTTAAAGTTTTCTTTTGCGGTACTTAAATTTTGTTTGTGGGATTTAATACTTAATTAATTTCTATTTTTGCGTATGCATTATTCTGTAAGTACGCTTTAGATACGTCAATAACCATTTTGTACCACAATCTGTCAACGAAATTTTGAATCCTTCATTGCAAGTTGTGGGTGATAAGGAGGATGTGGAGATGAACTTGGCTGAAGGTAATATTGATGAGGATATGCAGGTATCTAATCTCTCTTCCGCGGAAGATGCTTTACTTGAAAACTTGGCTTTTGAGGCTGTAGTGACTAATATTCGTGATATCTCTGAGGCTGATCGAGCTAAAATTCATGAGGAGATTGCACGTAAATTGCAGAAATGTCATGAGGCTAGACACTCGAAACCTTCTGCTGGTCCGAGTAAGCCACCATCTAGATCATTGACACCGCTTCGAGGAGTGAGTTTCAAAAAATCGATGGCTATCAAGGCAACGTCCCCACACAACACTCCCAAGCATTCTAAGGCAAAGGAGGGGACGACTATGGAGAAGGAGAAAAGCCCAATGAAAATCTAGTTTTTTTGTGATTAAATTTGTTTGCTGGAATTGCGAGGGCATTGGTAATAAACTCTCGATTAGTCAATTAGAGATTGTTGGAATCAATTTAAACCAGATTTTTTGTTCTTTTCCGAAACTAAAATTTTTTATTTCTATGGAAAAATTCACCTTGGTTATAATTTATTATCCACTGTTGAACATGCTGGCTTAAGAGGTGGTTTAGCTTTGTTCTACTTTGCTACTTTTAATGTTAAAATCAATCATAAGGATAAAAATATGATTGATATTTCTCTTAATCTAAATGGTAAACATACAAATATTACTTTCTTTTATGGGAAATCTATACAAAATAAAAGGGATTATGTTTGGGGAAGATTAAATAGAATGGGTATTCAGAGAAATTGTCCTTGGTTAATCATTAGCGATTTAAATGAATTAACAGGCAATCACGAAAAATAAGGAGGATCTTTGCTTCATGCTAATTCATTCCTATCTTTTAATCAGATGATCCTTGATTGTGGAATTATTGAACTTCCGAAGCTAGGAAATCATTGGTCATGGAGAGGCGTTAGAAATAACGGCGTAGTTCGTTGTGCGTTGGATAAAGCTTTTGGGAATGAAGATTGACATGAATTATTTCCAAAATTAGAAATTGAATATTTGGATATGATCGGATTGGACCATAGACCTATTTTAGGACGATTCTCTGATCAAACTTTCAAACCTCATCGCTAATTTATTTTTGATAGACGATGGATTAGTAAGGCGGGTTTCCAGGATATTATAGCTAAAAGTTAGAAGGGCCTATCCTGCCGTGCAGGGTTATTTTTCTGGGTAAAAAAAAATTGTCACCGAGAAATCTCACACTGGAGGAGTAAGTACCTTCAATTTGGTCAACAGGAAATTAAAGATTTAAAACAAATAGTAGAAGATTTAAAAAACTGCAATTCCCCCAATTCAGAGGAAATTATTCGAGCTAATTTGAACCTTTAAAAGGCTTATGTAGATGAAGAGATATATTGGAAACAGAAAAGTCGGAATAGATGGTTTCAGGAGGGTAATGAAAACACTAGATTCTTTCATGCTCAGACCAAACAAAGGCGAGCATGTAATCGAATAATTGGTCTTCAGACAAGTAATGGCAATTGGGTTACAAAAAAGGAAGACATTCTAGTAGAAGCTTCAGAGTATTTCTCTGCTCCTTTTACTAGTAATGGTGATTCCACACCTTTGTTGAATGAACTTGAATCTAAAATCATAGATTTGGATAATCCATTTTTAATGAAAAATGCCTCTGTGGACGAGATCCGAACTGTCCGATTTATGATGGACCCGGTAAAGCACCTGGTCTAGATGGTATGACGGCTCTCTTTTTCCATAATTCATGGTAAATTATCAAGGACGATCTGGTTTCCTTAGTCAATAATTTCCTAATTCATGGTTGTTTTGAAAATGGGTTAAATAAAACAAATATTTGTCTTATTCCTAAGATTTCTAGACCGACAAAATGACGGATTTTAGACCGATTAGTCTATGGAATGTTGGTTATAAGGTAAAATCCAATGTCTTGTGTTTTCGACTTAAAAAAGTATTACCGAAATTAATTTCGGAAATGCAATTGGCTTTTGTTGTTGGACGTCATATATCAGATAATATCCTGATCACTCAGGAGATGTTCCATGCCCTTTGGACAAATAGAACAGTTGAGGGAAAGTTTATGGTGATAAAAACTGATATGAGTAAGGCCTATGACCGCGTAGAATGGAACTTTGTAGAAATTTACTCCATAAGCTGGGCTTTAGTGAACCCTGGATTACATGTGTTATGCACTGCATCACGAGTGTTGAATACTGAGTGTTGATAAATGGTATACTTGGGGGTGCATAAAGCCTAACCAGGGGCTCCGACAGGGAGACCCTTTATCACCATACATATTTATTCTATGTACGGAAGTTCTAATCTCAAAACTTCAATTTGCAGAACAACAAGGACTTATTACGGGAATTTCTATTGCTCGAGCTAGCCCGATAATTTCTCATCGCCTCTTTGTTGGTGATTAGTTTATTCTTTTGTAAAGCATCAATAGAAGAATCTTTCCAAATTTTGAAAATTCTTAAAGAATATGAACAGGTATCTGATCAGCAAATTAACTTTGATAAATCATCGATCTAGTTTGGATATGCGGTACCAGATAATTAAAAGATGGAGTTGCACCATACCCTCAGTATTTCTAATCTCGGAGGAATGGGCTCCTATTTAGAGCTTTTTGAGAATATTGGAGGAGCTAAAACAAAATTTTTTGCTTTTGTGCGTGAGAAACTTCAAGAACGTATAAATAGCTGGTCATCAAATTTTTTATCGAAAGCAGGGAAGGAAGTTTTAATCAAATCTGTCCTTACGGCCTTGCCTACATATGTGATGTCATGCTACCGTCTACCAAAAACAGTGGTTCTTAAACTGAACTCGGCCATTACCAATTTTTGGTGGACTAATTCTTAAACTTCCAACGGTATTCATTGGAAGCAATGGAAAAAATTATGTAAACCAAAGTCTGAGGGAGGCTTGGGTTTCAGAGCACTGGAGGAATTCAATTCCGCACTTTTAGCCAAACAATTTTGGCGACTTCTTGATTTCCCTAATTCACTTTTTGCTAAAGTAATGAAGGGGAGATATTATAAATATCAGTGCCCCTTAACAACGACAATGAATTCTAATCCTTCCTATGGTTAGAGGAGTATATCCTCAGCGCGTTCTCTAGTTTCCAAAGGTCTAACCCGGAAAATTGGTGATAGAAAATCTATAAAGGTGTGGAGGGATCCATGGATTCCAGATTCTCATCCTAGACCTGCAACTAACATGATTTTTAATTTATTTCCTGATCTTATTGTTGATCAGTTTGTAGTCCATAAATCAGGTTCTTGGAAGGAGATTTTAAACCACCAATATTTTGAATCGACAGATGCCCAATTGATTCTGGGAATACCCATTCCTAGGAGACAGCGATTGGATTATTGGAGATGGCATTTCACTAAGACAGGACGATATACTGTCAAGTCAGGCTATCAAATTGAAGAATCTTCTTCTCTACTTACAATTGGACAGTATGGACCAAACTTCCAAGCTTTGCATAATAAAATCGGATGTTTAATTGCCATAATAAGATTCAAAATTTTCTTTGGCAAGCCTTATCGGGTTGTACCGCAGTAAAACAAATTTGAGTCAACGAGGTATAAATTGCGACACCCAATGCTCCTGATGTGGTGCAGAAAGGGAAAATATCAACCTTACTCTTTTTGAATGCCCTCTTGCAGTTCAAACATGGGCATTATCTTGTATACCTTCTGCGATAAACATATTTCTCGGAGAGTCAATCTACTTTAATTTCGATTACCTATTTTGGAGAATACCTCACAGAGAAGAATTTCAATATTTCCCATGGATAATCTGGAATATTTGGAAAGCGAGAAATAATCATTGTTTTTCCAACTATGACACAGATCCACATAGCATTATTATCCAAGCGGAGGCTGACCACAAAGAATGGTCTAATGCTCGCAATGGACTAAAGGTATTAAGATCTCGAGCCATGGTTTACATCGCGGTTCGGAAGCCCCCCTCGATTTTTCCATCCACATCTAATCACAGTTTCACGGGCTTCAAATGCTTCATGGACGCTTCCTGGAAAAGCTCGGACCTGAAAACTGGCTTAGGCTGGTTCAGTTTTCCAGGTTCAGTGGAGGGAGATTGCATGGGAGCTCGATGTGTCAACATAATTCTTTCTGCTCTACATTCGGAGATCAAAGTTGTTCTCTAGGCTATGGAGTCTCTTTTGGCACTTCAAATCTTAGAGGTGGAAATTGCAACGGAGAGTGAATCAGTTTTGCAGATCTTGTACCATCCAGAGGAGTGGCCGGGTTTCCTTCCTTATTAGGAGGAGTTTTCACGGTTAAGTTCGTTATTTCCATCTCTATCTTTTTTTGTTATTCCGAGACAATTAAATCACAAAACTGATGATCTTGCTCGTAATGCTAGAGAGAGCTTATGGTTAATGATGTAAACTCATGTATTTTGCCTTTTCTTCTAATATAATATGTCGTTGACAAAAAAAGATACGTGAATAACCCAATCATGTTCGACTACCCTATTGTCAAAGCTTAATTGAGGATTCGCCATAATTGACACTGTTTCATAGGTTTGAATTATTTTCATTGCGATATCATACCCTTGATTATTCATAAACTAGATGATATTCCGTGATATACATTAGATATACTTTTGTAAAAAATTAATATGTATTTGTAGTTATTTTATTTATTTATACTATTTATATTTTTTTCCCTTTGCTTATTTTATGGTTTGATTTGTATATATAAATTTATTAATTTTATAAATACTTGATATGTTAAAAATAAATTTATAATGATCACTACTATTGTACACAAAATACGCTTTTTGAGATCTGTTATTTAGGTTTTTATGTATTTTTATTTTTTGTATATTAAATTTTTTGACTTGTGTCACTGAGGTTTTTAGACTCATATTCATTTAGGAATTTTGATCCGTATTCTTTTAAGTTTTTAGACCTGGTTTTGTTTAAGGTTTCAAACATGTATTGATTTAAGTTTATAGTTCCATATTTATTTTTATTTTTTTTATATTATCGACATGATAAAAAATTTTATTTATTAATATTTTAAATAAATCATCAAGTATTTACTAATATAAACATAGATACAGTAATATTAGCCATTCTTACTAATCCAAGTATACTTTTAAATATTTATATTATAATTTAAAAGAAAATTATACTTTAAAAAACAAATAAAAATTTATTTATAATTTTTATGTTAGCTTTTTAAAGTTGATGACCATATTATTTATGAGCTCTAATTTCACATTGTAATGAATCTTCTGACTCAACAAAAATTATAATATTATATAAGTATTTAAATGAAAAAGAGAAATAAATAATACTGTGAAGGTTAACGAATTTAAAACCAGTTCCTCTTTAACATTACAATATATTTATCACCTTACAAAATGTATGAATTAATTAGAAAATATTCTTATGATTTTAAATGCAAATAGATAAAATATTATTTACAAACCTTAGAATCAGGAAAAACCAGTTCAATAGTTTGACCAAACAACCTTAGAATCTTAATTTTATTTTTCCAATTTTGTTTGATTTGCAGTGTTTAAAAGAAAAAATTTCAGAAAACGACAAGATGGATTCAAAAGATCATGAGAGAAATAGTATTAGAATCGGCTGTTGTTTTTTGCTTTGAATTTTAGTATTAGTCATGGGATGAGTTATATATTTAAACTGAAGAATAGAATTTAAACTAATAGGATAAAGAGTAAAATTTTAAGATAGAATTGATTAGGGATTATCTCTTATGATATGAACTAAATATTATGAATTAGTTATGATAAACTTAAATTTTATCCCAATATTTGAATATATATATATATACTCATTATATAAGAGATATTAATATATTAGATGATGTCCTGTACTATGCACGGGTTATATAATATTTGTTTTATTTATTTATTTATTTTATGGTTTGATTTGTATGTGTAAATTTACTAATCAATTATATATATGTATATATATAAACTAATTAGAAAATATTTTAAATTATTATAAAGGTATTCACATAGATAATAAAATCACAAAGAACCATATCAATAGTTTAAACATGTACTTTAGTGTATATTTTCTAGAGGTTTGGAATTTTAACTTAATCTTCCAAGTTTATTTGCTGGGTTTCAACGATAAAATTTCAGAAAAATACACGATGAAGAAAAAAAATTAAGAAAAAAAAAGTACAAAAATCTTTGGTGTTGTTAAATTTGTCCCGAGATGGTTCTTTTATAGATTTTGATTGAAATTTTTGTTCTATTAGAATTAGGAATACCATTTGTTTGAATTCCCCTAAATATAAGGTATTGGGATTTGGATTAAGAATATTTTAATAAAGTATTTTTCTGTTGTTTTCTATTGTGATGAACAATAATATTTAAATTAAGACTCTTATAAATACAAACAAACTTATTTGTTAAAAATAGCAAACTCATCTTAAGTTTATTATCAAAATTCAAACAAAAAATTTATATTTAAACCAATGAAAATCAAAACTTAATTGGTTAAAGATGTTTTAAAAAACTAAGAAAAATTAAATTTTAATTGGTTAGAGATTTTATTTAAAACCAACAAAAATAAAATCTTAATTGGTTAAGGTTTTTTTTTAACATACGAAATTCAAATCTTAATTGGTAAAAAATTCTTTTTTAAATTAACAAAAATCAAATCTTAATTGGTTAAACAAATAATTTCTTTTTTAATTGTATGTTTTTTATTGAAATCCATTAAAAACAAATAATTCGTTTTAAAAAATAATTTTATCTAAACAAAAAGATAAATCAATTAGTTTAAACAAATTAACCAATTAAAAAAATTTAGGGAGTTTAAATCTAATTATTGAATTAAATATAAGGTATTTGGTTAACTATTAAATTAATATTATTATCATAATTTAACATACGGAATATGTTTAATTAAAGATATTATCTTATCTTAACTAACTTTTTTTTGTCAAATATTTCTTAACTAATTTATTTGTTAAAATAACTATAGCTAATGAATTAAATTAAAGTTCAAAAATATAATCAATCAAATTAAGGTTCAAAAAAGTGAACAAATCATAATCAATATCTCTATTAACGAAATAAATTTATTATATATGGATATTTAGATTAGAAATATCTCAATACTATATTTTCTTGTTGTTTTTTATTTCGTTGACCAATAATATTTAAATTAAGGTCCTTATCAAAATCCAAAAAAACTTATTTGTTGAAACAAACAAAATAATATTAAGGTTCTTATCAAAATCTCAACAAAAGTTTTTTTTTTAAATCAACAAAAATCAAATCTTAATTGGTTAAATATTTCTTTTTTAAACCAACAAAAATCAAATTTTAATTGGTCTTTCTAAACCAACAAAAATTAAATCTTAATTAGTTAAAATTTTATTTTTTAACAAACAAAATACAAATCTTAATTGGTTAGCGATTCAGAAGAAAAAAAATTGGTTAACGATTCTTTTTTAAACTAACAACAATCAAATCTAAATGGTTAAATTTTTTTTTAATTGTATGTTTCTATTGAAACCGAATCAAAAGAGAAATAATTAATTTTTAAAAATAATCTTATCTAAACAAAAAGACAAATTAATAAGTTTAAACAAATCGACCAATCAAAACAAATCAAGAGATTTGAAATTTTTATTACATTATTACAAATATACCAAAAATCTTATTGCCGTGGTTTTTTTATAATAGAGATATCAATTAATTAGAAATATTTTAAACTATTATAAAAGCATTCACGTGAATAAATTATTAATAACATACCTTAGAATTACAAAGAACTTTATCAATCGTTTGACCATGTTCTTTGGTGTATACCTTCAGAGAGGTTTATAAATTTGATTTTAATCCTCCAAGTTTCTTTGCTAGATTTCAACGAAGAAATTTCGAAGAAAGACATGATGAAAAAATCAATAATCGAGAGAAAAGGGGTGTCAATTTCGTTGGTATTATTAAACTTGTCGCGAGATCTCTCTTATATAGACTTTGATTAGATTTATATTCTATTAGGATTAGAAATATCTTTTGTATAATTTTCCCTAGATATAAAGTATTTAGTTAATTATTGAAATAATGTTCTTATCATAATTTAACAAACAACCAGAATCTGTTTGATTATCATTGTCTTAACAAATTTATTTTCTTGTAAAAACTTAGAAGAAACATGGCTGATTTTAAATTCAACCAATCAAATCAAAATAATAAAAATTTATTGCCACAAAAAGACAAAGATACAACTGAATCATGTGACAAATTATCTAAACAAATTTTATTTAGACAAATTAATATCTAATAAAAATCAACTAATCATATATTTTAAATTTCTATTATATTATTATAAATTATACGGATAATTCAACGCTACAGTTAATATTTTAATTATTATAAAATATACAAATAAATAAAATATTAAGAACATACCTTAGTATCACAAAAAATCATATCAATGGTTTGACCAAACTCTTTAGTATGTACTTTCCAGAGCCTTAAAATCATAATTTTAATTCTCCAATTTTCTTTGTATGGTTTCAATGAAGAAATTTTTGAGAAAGACATGATTAAAATATCAGAAATCGAGAGAAAAAGACTTGTCGTTGTGAGAAAAAAATTTCTAATCGTTTGATAATTGTGATAATTGTCTTAGGATGGATCTTAAATAGATCTTGTTTATTAATTTTCCTATTAGGATTAGGAAGATTGTTTTTAATAGATATCGATTAGAATTTGGAATATAATTATTCAAGAGATTAAAATTATAATAGAATAATTTCAAAGATAATCTCAAAGTAGGTAAGATAATCTCAAAGTATGCGAGATGTGATAATAATAATTTGAATATAATTAATTAATTAATTAATTATATTTAATCGAGATAATAATAATTAATTAATTTTTGAATCTTATCAGAATATAATTGTGTGACAAAAATTATGTAATAATATTTCCTAGTAACAATACAACCTAGTCCAAAACAGACAATATAACACGGTACTTAAGTTAATACTATGCTTTTATTGTATAAGAGATTTTTCTTTCTCTTTAATACTAATCTCCTAATCTTTGATGTTAACTTTATGATATAAATATTCGTTAAACTATTTAGTATTTTACGAATTGGATTTTTGTTTTTAAAAATCTTTTGATATGATTAGTTGTTTAATATTTAGTTAAATATTTAATATTCTTATATATATTATATATATATATATGCTTTCAAAATACATGTTATTCTAAAAAAATCATTTTTTATATGTTTGTTTTCACATGCATATTTTTTTTTGTCTTACGTATATGTTTTAATTTCCATAAATTATAAATAAATTATAGAATGAATTTAAACAGAATAATCTTTTATTTTTTAATTGGTGGTTTTTTAGTTTTTTTTTCAAAAACCGTGATTATATGCTAAATATTTGTGGTTTTCCTCGTTTTTTTAGCTACGAAATTTTTTTTGTGGTTATAGAGAATATTTTTACGGGATTCTTGAAAAAAAAGTACACCCTTGTTACTTGTGAATAAACTATCAAATACATATCCTTCGTGACCTGTATGACGATATGCGTGACCTGTATAAGTAAATTATAACGAATCTAAGCCTTCAAGCCACGTTTTCAAATATAACCTAAAACGGCAACAAAAGCCATAAAGAAAAATAGTGATAAATGATAAAATTATCCCCAAACTTTTTAAAAGAGTATAAGCAACACCAAACTCGTTTTTTACGTAGAAGCAATGTCTCGTTCTCAGAGTCTATAAACAGACGATGGTTTCATGGAAGCACATTCCAATACACTGTAAACGACAACTAAAAACCTTACTAATTTTACAAGAAGAACAAAAAATAAATATGTCGAAAACACTCAAAGCCATTAGAGACAGGGCATATTCAGGTGTAGGAGATCTCATCAAGCTCCTCCCGACAGGAACCGTTTTCTTGTTCCAGTTTTTAAACCCTGTCCTAACCAACAATGGACATTGCCTTCTCATCAACAAGTACTTAACCGGAGCTCTCATCATTATCTGTGCCTTTTCTTGTTGCTTCACTTGCTTCACAGATAGTTACCGAACAAGAGATGGTTACCTTCACTATGGAGTCGCCACCGTGAAGGGTCTCTGGCCAGATTCTTCTTCAGTTGATTTGTCTTCCAAACGTCTCAGAGTTGGAGATTTTGTTCATGCTTTCTTCTCTCTTATTGTTTTCAGTGTTATTTCATTGTTGGATGCAAACACTGTTAACTGTTTCTATCCTGGATTTGGTTCAACTGGGAAAATCTTTCTTATGGTTTTGCCTCCGGTGATCGGAGTTATCTCCGGTGTTGTTTTCACGGTGTTCCCTAGTAGACGTCACGGGATTGGGAATCCATCAGAGAACAATGAGGATGATGCTTCCGAGAGAGAGAAATGATGTTTATGATCTCGGAAACATATGCCATAAAATGAAAACGACATGTTATGAAGGTTGTATAAATTAACCATTGTTATTATTTACTGTATTTTTCTGATTTATTGTTTATGTTGGTGAGTGCTAATCATATGTTGCGTGTGTGTTTTGAATTTTTCCAATTTAATGTTGTTGATAATTTAAAGTAATAACATGTTATAATTTGTTTCTTTTTAAAGTTATTTTAAAGATTTTTTTTCCTTTTTATTTGATACTTTTAATATTAAACAATTATATTTATTACCTTTGTTTCAGAATATAAGACTTTTAAAATTATTGAATTATTTTAGTTTGATAAATTTAACTAATCTTATGAAATACTACAAAATATTAGTAATCAAATACATTTAATTCTACATCAAATTATGTAAAACATCTTATAAATTGAAACTTTCTTTTTTGCTAAAATATCTTATATATTAAACCTGATGTAATATTAATTTGGGAAGATTTTGGATTGAAAACTAACTAATCCCTGGAAAGCTAATACCAATGGCTAATCTAATTTCAAGTTTTCTAACAAGTTCTAAAGTATAACTTCATCTTGTTTGACCAAATAGTATCAACTTAGTTTCTGGTGGGAATCTATAACTATGAATTTGCGCTTTGCCTTAAATCATTTCCTACCAGTTTGCCCCAAGTCAATCCCTGCCACCACTTATTGGTTTGTTAATCCTATATATTGAAATCAATAGTTATCAAGGAAGAAAAAAGACATAAACAAGTCTAACGTAGAAAATAACGTAATAAGAGCATTCCCATCAGTACTCTAAATTTCATTCTAAACACTATATTTATGAGGAAAAGTGTCTCTAATGATGCCTTATTTCTTGTTATAGAAATAGAGATTTCTATTTTCCCTCCAAATTTAGATGACTATTTCTTCCTCTATTTTTTATAGTAGGATTTTTTTCTTACAAAATGGTCTTTTAGTATATACTGTATTATTATTTTATATCTAAACAAAATTATTTGATCAATACATATTATAAAGTTTTAGTTATTTTACTAAAACACAAAGTGACTTTAGCCTAGTGGCAGGTGGTATATCCACTAATAGTAGACATCATCACACAACTATGGATCGAGTCTTATTACATACATTGTGTGGGAACTTGGCTAATGGGCCGGCCAATTGTAGTCTAATCTTGACAAAAAAATATTTTACTAAACTAACTAAATTATTAAAAATCTATGAAATTTACTCAAATTATTAAAAAAATTATTATATAGTTAAAATTGTTAAATAGCACTTAGAATTTTATTAATTTTTTTAAAAAAATATGAAAATTTAACAACAATACATATATTACAATAGAAAATACAAGCATATATTTCTTAAATGACATATTGCTTAAACAAATAACAAAATATATATTAAAAATACCTAACAATCACTAAAATTAAAATTAAATTAAAATAAACTAGTAATTAAAATATATTAAAAAATATTAAGATTCATTAATCTAATAATATGTTAGATCATTCCCACTTCCATTATATCATTGAAGTATTTACCAAAAGGAGTAGATGTCAATGGAGCTTGTTGACGAGCTATCTTTCTTAGATGCCCTTATTCAATTTAGATTTGTATTAACTTTTAATGATTTATAATAGTTAATTTGAATTGATTTCAATTAATTATTATAATTCATTAAAAGTTATTAAAAGTCAATATAAATCTTAATTGAACAAAGGCCCTTAAATTTCTTACTTGCTCAGTTTGGATCTTCTATTGAATTTAAGTTTTGAAATAATACTTTATTTTTTTCTTTAAATTCTTTAAATACAAAATTCTTACTTTGAAGCTTATAATGTTGTCATTTTATGTATTGTCTTCTTTAATTACTCCAGAAGTTGTTTGTTCCATATTCCAAAGTCTTGATAAATGTTCGATCACTAATTTTTCTTTTAAGTTTGAATTTTTTTATCTCACTTGGTCGTTGAGATGAAGTCCTAAAATGTCATTTTCCTCATCTAAATTTAAAGAAAATGAAGATAAACTTGGCACCGCTTGTGTAGCTATAACAAGAATGTGATTTTCCGACTCTACATTTTTAGTGGAAACTATACCATCTTTGAACTTTTCAAATTCTTGATAATGTTCCATTGATGATCAAATTTCCAACCAAACTTAAATTTTGGATCTTCCATTACAATTTGTTTTGCTTGATTGAACTTATTTTTTTTAAAATAAATAAAATTGATTAAATTATATATATATATATATATATGAATAACAAAAACCTATAACTCACAATATCATCACTTGAATATATATATATATATATATATATTTAATAATGATGTTAAAATAAAAATATATTTTTTCATTTGTTTGTTTCTATATATGCGATGTAATGAAACTTTATTTTAAATTAATTATGATTCTACTAATTTTTTATCAACTATTTAATTTAAATGGGTAAAATATATAGATTTGAAAAGTAAATGGATATCTTAAAAATTAACAAATTTATTTAGAGTAAAAATAGAATAAACCCCTATAATGAACTATTGGAGACTGTCTAAGCGTATGTTTTTATTTTCTTTAATGATAATCATTCAATTTCTTATATTTGAAAATTATGATTAACAAATTACTATTGATCATTGATGTCGTGAACTCAAAAGCTACTGCTGCAGAAACACTTTTTCCTTTTTTTCTATTTGTTCCGTTTCGTTCAAGTACCAATAATTACATAACGTTCACATTTGGGAAAAATAAGAAAAATTTTGAGTGTCAAGAGTAAGGAGTTTTGTCTGAGAAGTCCACTTTGATAATGAAACTCCTCAAATCACTATCTCGGAAATTATAATTTATATATTTTTTTTTAATTGCAAATTAATTTGATTTTACTGTTTTGCCCCTTCTCTTTATACCTTAATTTTTATGACTTTTCCCCTTTTTACAGATGCAAACTTATCTGATTTTAATTTCAAATACGAAGAAGGAAAAACAGAAAAATAAACCGTCGTGGGAGAGGGAGAGAAAGAGAAAGAGAAAGGAAGTTCCGTTAACGGCTTCAAGCTTCAAAGGGCGGCAATTCGTGGGTCTCGATTTGTGAACAATCTATGGCAAAAACTCGGTGGACGGTGAAGAGAAGGAAGCAAGCTCCGATTGTAGAGGAACCACCAGAAGAAATTATGGTGGTCGGAGAAGAGAACGCCGGAGAAGATAATGGCGGAGAAGAGAATGCCAGAGTAGAGAAAGAGGTAGAAGAGAACGAAGAAGAAGATCAAGAAGAAGAAGGAAAAGAAGAAGAAAAAGACGAAGAAGAGAACGAAGAAGGAGACGTAGAAGAAGAACAGGAAGAAGAACAAGAAGAAGGAGACGCAGAAGAAGAACAAGAAGAAGAACAACAACAACAAGAAGAAGAACAAGAGCAAGAAGAAGAAGAAGAAGAAGAAGAAGAAG
>OVBA01003020.1:0-30532 GCA_900406435.1 Lepidium aucheri | reverse complement strand
CATAATATATGAAAGTCAAAGACTTTAAAAGTTTCAACAAAACCTAAGCTCTCTTTTGATCAAAAAAAAAAACCTAAGCTCTCTGTTTTGTTTTTAATTTAGTTAAAAAGTAAAAACATGAGTGTTGTTGTTTATACATTCTACCCAATAGCAAAAAAATATCAGTAGTCATAAGATAAGAATGAAAATATAAATTCTATAATTTATAGTTTTAACTTTTTTTTGTCGTATATTACGATGGGACATAAATTAAGGCAGCAAAGTATGCAAATCTAGTTGACTAAAAATGAAGTTGCAAATTGTGTGTAGTTTATGGATTAAAATAGGTGTAATACCAAAAAGAATACATGAAAAATACTTTCATCCGTTTTTCAAAATATATGTATTTAAAAATTTATTCGAAAGAATTTTTGATGGAAACACACAACTTTTGTTGATCGAAATAAATTATATCAGTTTCAAAATGAATAGCTATGGTTAGTCAAATCAAATGGAGAATTTGTGGCTTATAATTAGGATGCCTAAGGCTCTTAATGAATATTTTACTACTCATTTATTCTTTCTTTTGTTAATTTATTATAATTTTGTTATCTAGTTTTTGTCCTTAGAATGAAGCAACGTTGCCTACAATTTGGGTGGAGTTGATATTTTAGGAATTCAGTGGTAAACGAGAATTTAGTTTTCCATTTAGTGGGTTCTGATTCTTTTGATGCTAACTTATATTAATGAAGTTACTTAGTTTTTTTTCTTCTAAATAATAACCTTTTTAAAGTTTTTTTTAAAAAAAAAATTGGGTCACAACTAACCGATCCATTAGCCAAATTTCTATATAATGTAGGTGGTGAAACTCAATCTTTAGATGTACAAGTGCATCTGCCTTTAGTAGACTTATCACCTACCACTAGACCAAATGCCACATACACTTTTTTTTAGGTTGATAAGATCTCTTTTATAACTAAAACTTAACTTTTTGTTTCCAGTATACTACCTGCTCCGGCGATCTGCTTCATGAATTGAATGGTAGAACCAAGGAAGACAAATAAACTACTTACAATGGTCTAAAATTTGGGTGTTGAAAAAAAATTTTCAACGGTTGACAAAAATAAGAAAGTTGCAATGGTTGTTTTATGCTTATGTGGATTCAACAGCGAGAGAGATTGTCAACTGCATGAATTTGTGTTGCCATGATACGTATCACGTGTTCATTTGTTACCTTTTTATAGTTATAAATAGATTAAATATGTGTCATGTTGTAATTGGTTACTGAATAAACATATTTTTTTCACCTTAATCATTTTAGATCAATTATTTTATAAAATATTTAATATAATTTTATAAAATTCATACCAAAATTCATAATTTTTCATGTCTATAAACTGATACTAGTTTCACTCAATTCAGATACCAAAAAAATTATATTTTCTACTATATTTTTGTTATCAATCTATCATTAGGGAAATACATTCTAACAATAATCCCTCACAAAATTCTTTTAATTACTCATCTAACTATCAAATCCCTACCAATTATCAGCTTTAAAACCAATCTTCAAAATCATGTTCGCCAGAAATGCATTAAATTGACCACTGAGCAAAATTTGGTACTATTGAGTGGGTGGATTAAATATGAGACGAACCAATTTAATAATTCGTCTTTGCTTTTGACTAAATAATAATGTAGGTGTGTTTTGCTTTAATAATTGTCTTTCACTCAACTACTCATTCACTCAACCACTCATTCATTCAACCACTCATTCACTTAAACACTCAATTTTTTTAATAAATAGCGACTCATTCTTCCTTTGATATACCACTACCAGAAACTCATCTCACAACAAAATATATCTATGGATCCTAACAATAACCCCTCTCAAAACTACTCTAATTACCCTTTTAACTACCAAATCCCTACCAATTATCAGCTTTAAAATCAATTTTCCAACCGACCCCAAAACGTACCAAATTATGGTTATTCACCAAACTTTTTTATGCCATTTGGTGTTCCAAATTATCATCCATATTATGGATCTATGATGCCATATCCACCTTAAACAGTGCATATTTCTTCTACTTCAACGGGTAATTAAATTGTTCCAAATGTTGGACCAATTGATTTTCCCGAATTTTCTACACAAATGCCTCTTGGTTGTATGACCGGATGCAAAACATGTTTTCTTTCGCATTGTTGGAGACCTTTCAAGCAGTGACACCTACTTTACCCAAAGAGTTGATGCAGCTAAAAATGAAGGTATACCTCCATTAGCAAAATGTACCACAGCCATGTGAGCGTATGGTGTGGCAGCTGACGCAATTGATGAATACATCAAAATAGGAGGTACTACATCATTGGAATTCTTACGTAGATTTTGTAAGGGAATCATAAAATTGTATGAACAAGTTTACCTCAGAGCTCCAACTGAAGATGACTTAGAGAGGCTATTACATGTTAGTGAGAAGCGGGGGTTCCCAGGGATGATTAGGAGTATTGATTGTATGCATTGGGAATGGAAGAATTGTCCTACGGCGTGGAAAGGTCAGTTCACTCGAGGACCACAACTGTTATTCTTGAGGCAGTTGCATCTCATGATCTATGGATCTGGCATGCTTTCTTTGGATGTCTAGGCACATTAAACGATATCAACGTTTTAGACCGTTCACCATTATTCGATGATGTTGAACAAAGAAAGGCTTCAAAAGTGAACTTCCTTGTGAACAACCATCCGTATAATATGGCATACTATCTAACTGATGGTATATATCCTTCTTATCCAAGTTTCGTCAAATTGATTAGGCTTCCTCAAAGTGAACCAGACAAGATGTTTGCAAAACATCAGGAGGGATGTCGGAAGGACATTAAACGCGCATTTGGAGTGTTACAAGCTCAATTTGAAATCATCTGTGAACCAGCTCGCATGTGGGATATAGCGGATTTGGCTATCATCATGAGAGCATGTATCATATTGCATAATATGATTATTGAAGATGAACAAGATACATATGTTGAACATTGGAACGAGTATGATTAATCTGAGGTAAGTGGGTCAAGTACACCGCAACCATTCTCGACCGAGGTGCTACCTGCATTTGCAAATTATGTGCGTAATAGATCTGAGTTGCGTGATTCAAATGTACGTTATGAATTGCAAGCTGATCTGGTTAAACACATATGGGAGAAATTCGAAATGTTGTGTGGTTAATAAGCTTATTAAGTTTGTATGTTTTATTGTTTTCTTATTTAAATTATGTTTGTTTTATTAGTTAGATTATGTGTTTACTAAATTATGTGTGTTTTATTAGTTGGATTATGTGTTTACTAAATTATGTGTGTTTTATTAATTGTATCGTATTTGTATGTTAAGTTTTAGTATTTTTTTGTTGTTTTAAAATGACTCTTTCTATTTTAAATTTTTATTATTTATAATATCTATTTTATACCTATAAAAATGAAAATACAAATATTAAATAAAATTAGTGTGGGGTATGGTGTTGAATTTCTATTAAACAAAACCATTATAGAGAAGAAAAATTGTATGGGTGTTGAATTTTGAGGTGGAAGAGAGAGAATATGATTTGGAAGAAAAAAGATGATGTGGGGGGTGTTGATTTTTTCCACCATTGTAGATAGTCTAATAATGAGAAGAGATCAAATATCTTATGTCTAGAAAGAAATTGTATTTAAAAATTATATTTTATTTTATTCTTATCATACTACCTTTCATGTTTTCAATTGCCAATTTTTTTTAGTCTGGCGGGTACTATGATCTAATTAATGACAAATTTAATTTTTTTTTACATGTAATAGATTAAAAATAGATTTTAGGTAGTGTTTTTAAGCTATAGAATTTTTTTAATTAATTATTGATAATAAAAAAATCATTATTTCAATTTTTTTTTCGTAATTCAGTAGATAATATTTTTATTTACTTATGATAATTTCTTTTTATTACATTTAATTAATAAGACATTTATAAAATAGCAACATCAAACTAAGCATTGGTCTTCATCAAACTAAGCATTGGTCTTCACAAGCAGATCATCTTCCATTGCACATTGATGTTTGTAAAGGTCCAAATTTTATCTTAAAACTTCTTCCTCTGAAATAATTTTCATGTCTCTTTACTTCATCTCACTACTGAAACGGTTATGAAAACAAGTAATAGGTACGGGAACAGGGACGAAAAATGTTAACTTTAAAGTATATAGATATGGGTACGGTAGGGGTATACTTATAAATATAATAAAATACTCATAGATTAATTAAAAACCATACTAAGTCTCAAAATAAAGTAATGAAACAACTTCTAAAGTAATATTTTAAATAAAAAACAAATAATAAGCTAATCATTAAGCAACTCATTTTCAAATTCTGGCTCATCTAGTGATAAACTTGCTAATTGTAAGAATCTTACATCTTCCATAGAATCAAATGCATCACCACCAACATCCCATATTTTGGTTTTTTCATCTTCATATTGAGCAGAATTTTGTGATAGAAGACGTAGATTGTTGTGGATGTAAACTAAATCCTGAGCACGAATTGGATCCAACTTGTTCCTCCTAAGTGAGTGAATAAATGAGTATGTACTCCAATTGCGCTCAACACAAGAAGATGAACTAGGTTGTCCAAGTAACTTAAAAGCGAACTCTCGAGGATAGGAGTTTGGGCACCAAAGTTAGCCCACCAACTCTTGGGTTCCATAGTAGTCATTGCTGCGATACTTGCCAAATCTCCAAAAAAATCAATTTTCATTGAGAATGACGCATACTCATTCAGAATTTTTGTTATTATTCTCATCATTAGGAAACAATCTTCGAAAACATTTCATCCTCTCTCAGGAAATTTCTCCATCTCTATGTGAACCAATTCTTGTGGGATTTTCATTTAGCCATACATTACTATAAGATCTGCAACATATTAAAAATAAATAACAGATTTTTGACAAAGAAATAAAAAATAATAGTTAAAAATATAGTTTGAAATCATATATCTATGATTTAAGGAGTGAGCTAAACAATGCAAATGAGTATTGTTCTTCGTCCAACAAGCCACTAAAATCTCATAAATAACACCATGGAAAGGACTAGCTTTAGACATTGAACAGTTTTCTCTCTCGTGGATCTCAACCTTCACCTTCTCAATCACAGAATCCCACATCTCATATACCAAATGAAGGCATGCCTTATCAGTGTCACAAAATCTAATCATCTCATAAATAGGTCTTGTGAAGTCAATGATATAAGAAACTTTTTCCCACCAATCATCATTCAAATATTCTCCTTCACAATGTTTGCTTTCCCTATGTCATCTTCTCTATAACTAGACCACTCCTCACTTATGACAATGGATTAAAGGCTTCTTTTTATAAGTTTCAATCTCTTGAGCATCACAATGATGGAACAAACCGAGTATCACCAACTAAAAGAAATCTAAGAGAAGAATAGTCATTGAAGATTGATAGTCTCATGTTATGGTTCATGATAAAATGCTTTATTGGAAGCCCATTCCCATGAACATTTGTGATCCAATCGCATTATTTATATGTTGTTGCATTCCCTTCTACATTCTTTGTTGCACAAATGTTCTTCAAAGCTAGATTAAGAGTATGAACAACACATGGTGTCCAATAGATGTGAGGAAACTGAGACTCAATAATCTGTCCAGCTGCTTTACAATTCCCAACTTTATAGTGATGACTTGCACGAATTTTTGATGACCCACTTCATTGATAACTTCTTTCATCAAATCAGAAATAAAGAATTTATCTTTCACTTCGCCAAAACAATTCACAGCTTTGAGAAACATAGGACCATTATCCGAATTAGCAATGAAATTGATAAGAGGTTTTCTTGTAGGATCACTCCAACCATCTGACACTATCGTAACTCCTTTTTGTTTCCACATTAACTTAACAGGTTCTAATAAGCTCTCAACATGGTTTTTCTCTTTTTCTAGCAAGGTTGTCCTCAACTTGTTATAACCGGGAGGCACATAACCCTCAATTTTGTTCTCTGCAGCAAACTGATAAGACCTATAATAATGGGGGTTTCTTGCAAGATTGAATGGCAAGCCTCCAGTACAAAACATCCTTGCAATTGTTTGATCCAATTGGTCTCTCATTTCAACACCGAAAGCTTTAGCAATTGGAGACATGCTAGGCCTTCTTCTCTTAGAAACAGAGTTTGTTTCATAGGGCAATGAAACCTCTCTATTTCCATACTCTTTCTTCCTCAGTTCTTTCTCGTCTTCTAGCTTTCTCATATCAACTCTCTCAACCCTACTTGCTTTTTGCAAACTAAAATACCATCATTAATTATTCTAAGGGAATGTGCTCTAACTCTGGAATAAGATCCTTTTTTGGTTCATTGCAAAGGTCGAAACGAAAACTCCAAGTTCCTCCCTTGATGCCTACTTTCTCCAATTTTATTACATAGGTCCATAGTGGAGGTTCACTGGTTTTACTTAACCCACCAACATCAACACTATCGCTTTGTTGTTGAGAAGTCATGTAGGCAATCAACTTTAAAGAAAACAAAACCAAACGGACACAAACAAAAAACAATAAAATAATGAACCAAATTTATTATCTAACATATCATATAAACTAAACTATACAAATATAAATGATATAACATGTCCTACCTTTTCTTCTTCGATGTCGATGAGAAAATTTAAAAATTGAGCAACAAAAGTTTTGTTGCTTAGAATCAAGAGACGTAAAGAAATATGAGTCTTGGTCTTATGAGATGTGTTATCTTAGGATGTTCTTATATAGAATTAGAATTTCCATTTTTCAGAAAATCTTTTATGGAAAATAACAAACGATTGCCAGTTTTAAATTGGAAAATATTCAAATTTATATCAGAAACTTATAGGAAACATATCAGAAACCTTCCTTTTTGTTGTCTCTGAATATTGTGATATCGTCAAAGTTCGAAAACGTGTAGGAAACGTTTCTTACATTTTTTGGTAGTGTCCCTGTCTCCAAAACTTTTCGGAAACGGGAGATGGCATCTAAACAGCATTTCGGTGCAACACAACTTGATTATTAAGTAGCACAAAATGTAGCAGTGATTTGAGTTCTGTAACTTTTAATCCATTATAAGTTTGAAAATATCTTTAGCTGTCCAAATTTACACTTAACAATTTTCAACTATATAGTTGTTAGTTGTGAAATAACATATATGTATGTATCATCTCAAACTTATTTTCTCTGGTTTATTTAAACATTTACTGTAATTGATACTGTTTATAAGGTTTATGTAAGTGACTACAATCTTTAGTGTTTAGACCACTATGCTGGTTTTTGCGGTGAATCTAATATTTATTAGATGATTAATTTTTCTTTCTGATTTTATTATAAAATAGAAGCAAAATAAATTTTTGGAAAATAAAACCCGAACATGGGAAACCAAAAGATTTAAAACAACACAAGAAAACAGTTAAGCAAGACTAATCAGAAGGGCAATTTTAAATCTGAAAATATGAAACCTCCACATAATTCCTCTGAGCCAAATGTGCACGGTGAAATTTTCTATAATGAATAATGTTTATTTCATAGAGAAAAAGTAAAGTTTTTAAATAGAAGGGTCCTATAATACATACCAGAAAAATAGTAAAAGTCGACACCAATCAACTGGATAGACGTCTACATAAAAACCAATGCCTATATGAAAACCAACAGAACACCAGACTAGACGTCATTTATTTGATGAATAATATAGTATTAACTAGACGCCATATATTTGATGATTAATATACTATTAATTTATTTAAAAATAAAATAATTACTGAATAATTTTATGATTGAGGGAGTTTTCTATTCAAAATGTTTAATATCCACTTTTACATTTTTTTCTACTAAAATTAATCATACAACACTGTATAATAGGGTTTTAAAAAATAGATCAAAACTTGTCGGATTCAATGATAAAAACAATATATTGTACAATCATTATTAATCATTCATGTGTTTTTCTTTTCTCACATAATATTACAAATTGTTTTCAATAAATATAGTTTATTAATAAAAAATTTTATACAATTACAAATATTATATAAGTAACTGTAAAATATAAATAATTTTTGTGAGATATGTGATCAAATTAATCTTTAGAAGAATTCTGTATGTATTTTTTTTTTAAATGAAGTTGAACTACATTACAGTCACTTCACTCACAAAGATCAATATTATCATAGCAAAGTAAGAACACAATCTTCTTCAGATTGTCCTTTAGCGAAATATTATAGTAAAGTATATAAATGCTAGCTTCAACTAATTGTTTTTTGTTGTTGTCAATCAATTGGATTGATATAATCTGATTCATGCTAGAAGTATTATTACGCTGAGTCACAATTTTTTGTCACTGATTATTGTTATAAAGCTCAGAGAAAGACTATAGAGGTAGAATGCGATTGTAGAATACAAAAGCCGGCAGAAGACAAGAATATTTCCAGAAACATAAGCCCAAACAAGAGGAAACTAAAACCCTCGATAAGGGAAGCTAACAAAGAAAATCAAAAATCCTAACATAAAGACTAATACCACAAGGCAACTAGATCTAATATGTCTCTATAATTCCAAACCTAACTGTGATCTTACCCAAGAAGGCTGTTGTAGCCAAAACTAATGGAGCCTAACCTGCATGAAACCAAGGAAAGAAGCCAAGCAAAATTGAAGGGGAGAGCAAGGGCGACTTTATAAGCAGAAGAGGACAAGAAAGACACACAAACAGAAGAAGAACCAGGGACAAACAACCGAGGCGAGCAGCATCTACAGGACAAGGTGAAACTAGCAAACCAAAGAACAAGAGAGACTTGTACGCAGACATAGCAAATTCGTCCAAGACCATCTAGCGTCAAAGAGAACCCCAGCACTGCAAGAGAAAAGCACAAACCAAAACCAGTGAATCCCAAAACCTTATAACCTTTGAGGTTACAAAGAGAAAAGTAGATGAAACCATCAGCAAAAAAAATATTCAATAGACGAACCCCAAACCAAAATCTTGGAGAGAAAGAGCACCACGCAAACAAACAGCAACTGCGGAGCACCAGAACCAGAAGCCACTAGATTAATCAAGACCAAGTAGTCACAATAGACAGAAACATAATCTAGCAAGTACAATTACAAGATAACCGTTGATTTATGCCGAGACAAAGAAGAAAGTATTGATCTAACGAGGTTCAAGGAAAATCTTAAACTAAAGACTTTAAACAGAGAGAGGAAGAGGACCAAACCAAACAGAGAATTGGTGGAGATGACCAGCTTCGATGAAGCCATACGACAAGCCCAAAGGATCTTCGAACTCCAGCGGGCTGAACACCATAATGAGGAGACCAGCTTCTCCGTCTATTACCTTAAATAACGTAAGCCAAAGACCGGTGGAACCTTAAGCAACCACCAGTGGAGACAAAAGAGACTCATTCGGCAAAGATAACACCAGCTACATATCAAATGAAGCTTCACGGCTCAGCTAAGACTCCTCTGGCGTGATCCTAAGCATCACCAACCGATTTGACCCACATATCTAGATCTCCTTCCCTCATAACAGAAAGAAAACGCAACAGAAATAAAAGAAAAGGGAAAGAAAGAAACCAGTAACCGGAGCTGAAGGAACCTCCGGTCACCCCTCCCGAAACAACGGGGCGGCTAGGTCAAAAGTCTATCACTGATATTTCCTCTCTAGACTTTTTTCTTTTTTTGAGGATGAGTCACAGCTATATAAAATACTTTAAAAATATACATTTAACTACTTAATCATATATAAGTTTCTAGTTAATAACAATTTTATCTAATTGTTTATTGTGGTCAAAAAGATAATGTCTAAATATAGTTAAAGTAAATATTTACCTATCAACGTTTTTTTGTTGACCTAGGGGATCTGAGCTGAGATCTGCTAATGAGATGTTAAACATAACTTCATTTTTTCTGATCAAATAAGGATAATATAGTGTGAGAATTTTGGCTTCTAATTCAAAACCAATTGGCAATAAGTAGAGATGTCCAAATTTTATATATACTTGAGTAAATTTTCTATCTTTAACGATATAAGATATTATAAAACCTCCTCGAGAGGTGGGTGGTGTTAGTCCAAACCCACAATCTCGAAAATACCACAACCGACCGAATCGATTGGGTGTACCATACACGATTATTTATATCTTATGCATGTAACCTAGTTCTGATATCATGTAAGAATTTGGACTTTCAACGCAAAACCAATTGGTAAAAACTAAAAAAACCTATATAAGCTTGAGTAAATTCCCCATTTGAGATATTTTACATTTAGTTCAAGACAGATGAGTTTATATGTCTTGCCCCAAACCACCCTTATAACCAGGACATCACTAATGCGTTATAATGTTATATTAACCCATTACTTAGAAAACTAACCTTGGTTGTATTTCTCTAATTGTAGCTAAGTTAGCATCTTGTCCTAGCCGATTATATCTTATCTAATTATTTATTATTCTACTAGATTACATTCTTTATGTATTTTAATTGATGGTCTAAGTCAACTCGTGTAGGATTGAATGCTAATGGCCTATGAGATATAGTTGGACTTGATTAAGAAATTGCACCTCGACATAATGTGCCTCTTCACACATTTCTTTATTGATTTTAAGTATCATTTAAAATTATAAAATTGATAAAAATATTATATTAAAATCATAATGGAATATAATCATCATTAGCTTAAGAACTGTCAAAGGAGTGGTTCTAGTTACTTAATGTTGCTAGCTTAATATAATTAAGCTTATCTTAATCTCATAGATTGTCTTTAATCAAGAGTCACATTTTAGGCCTCTCATTCGATTAGCCGCTTCTTTAAACCTTTTCTTAAAAACATACATAAATCATTTCTTTGAATATATGATAAATTATGGTTTCAACTCAAAACCAATTGATAATGAGTGAATTGACCCCTAACTTATATATATTAGATTAGAATGGTTCCAATTTTCGATGTGAGATAATTACATTCTAGCACGCCTTTGCAAGATGGTATGCTATAACTGAACATTTCGAAAGACCACAACATACGCATCATCATGATACATGCATATTGGACCAGACTCACAACAGACGCATATCCTCATGTATGTCTGATGGGGCAGAATCTTGAGCTCTGATACCATGATAAATTATGGGATTCCAATTCAAAACTAATTGACAATGAGTGGATTGAGTCCTACCTTATATATATTAGATTAGAATGGTCCCAACTTACGATGTGAGACAATTACATTCTAACAATATAACATAAATAAAGTACTACATAAATACAAAAGATTAATGTTAATTAGATATTTAGTATTATGTGTCAAACTGTCAATCTTATAATTTAATTTACATAAATCAAAGAAAAAGAATTTTGGTTTTTCCTTTTCATATTCGTTCTATTATAACAAAAGTGTAATCAAATATGCGTGTGGCTTTCACAGAGAAGTGGACTATAACAAATCAAATGCGTTTTGTTTGTCTCCTGTTATGATATATAAATTATCATACAATTTTAATTTTAAAGTTAATATCTTCTATGTATCTTTTTTTTCTTCAACCACCATTAGTTATATATTATATCCAGTGTACCTAAAAGAATCGATAAATGATGTAATTTATAGAGTTGAGGTACTAATTTTGGTTATATTAATACAAATATAAATTGATTAAGTAAACAAATGATGGGGAAAAAAAACACAAATGATCGCATCATACGTGTAACCACATAATTTATGCGTTGTATAACTAATAAATTAGTGTTTATGCGCCCAAAGTTTTCACCTTTACATTTCAAATGGAAGAATCATTAGGAACACAATAGGTTTAAACAGAAAAAAAAACATTATCTACACAAACAACTTGGCCAAATATTTATAGGTAACTTTTCTACAATATTTAATTTAAACTTGGCGAACGAATATTCAATTTTTTAATTTAAAGGTTAATTTGTCCCGTTATATGAAGTTGTAATGTGAAAATTAGTTTTCTGAAGATTGGTTTTTAGCTTGCTTGAGAAATTGGCTAAATTTCGGAGTTTATAGAAATTCATAAATATTTTGCCACTAAAAAAACGTGTCTAGATGGCTAATAATATTTTTTGGAAGTAAGAAGCTCGAACTCTGTATAAAAATAATAATCAAAATGAATCTTCAACTACTAAACCAATTCTTAAATTTCTATAGAGCATTTTTGAGAACTCGTATTGTATAAAATGAAAAAACTTGGGTTTGGAGTAATACTTTTTGGGTTTCTGTCCATAGGGTGCTAGATAATTTTTTTGGAGGCTAATTTTTTAAAGTAGAATCCTTTATTCCGATTTAATTTTTAGAGAAACTTTGTATTCCGCTTATTTTTGTATTACAACTTTATATTCTACCTATATCTAATATATAAATATTTAGTAAAAAATGAAATAAAGTTGCAGTGTCGAAGTAATATTACTACTAATATTATCAGCAGATGTTAGTAATAATCGGAATGATAGAAATCCGTTATACTTGAAAACAACAAATTACTGTATATTAATAAGTGGGCAAAAAGTTTTTTTTAATTAATATTGGACATAACTGGCTAATTCCTAAATTTACAAGTGTTTGCCTTTATTAAACTTACCTCTTACAACTAGATTAAAAATCACATTTAGTTAAAAGGAGTTTAAATTTCCAAATAAATATTGCTTAGATTTATGAAAAGATAAAATAAAAAACGAAAAATCTTATGGCAAATGTGGTTGTTCACATGATAATGAAGTACTAATGATTGCACACAAAGAGGGTTGTTGCTTATTATTGATCTGAGCGTGCGGATTTGACATCATTAACTACTCTTTAAAGGTTTAAATTTGTATATTGCTCGAACATGTGTGCGAGTGCTTATGATGAATCGATGATAGTGATACACTCAAAGTACTAATTAACCATTTATTTAGTACATGTGGTTTATTCTTTTCAATATTTTCTCAAGAACTAGATCTAGAATATAAATAATAGACTTAATAGTAGTTACGGTGTATTTTTTATTGTCAGAAGTATATTTTACAAATTTATATCTAATAAGTGATGAATCCATGTGCTAACTCAGAAGGACATCAATGATACAAACTCCTTTCTACAAAAAAAAAGGAAAAGAAAACAATAATACAAATTCTATCATATTGGGTTACACATTTATGTGAAGTCAAATTCCAGTTTGAAAGGTAAAAATGAACATTAAACATTTGACCAAACTTCCTTCCTCAGTTTTTCTGCCTAATAAAATGTAATTTATAATTTTAATGATTAGTGATATCAACACATATTGTAATTTAATTAACAAAAAAAAAACACATATTGTAATTTGAAACACATTAACTAGCTAATATAATAAATATAGTGCATCATAAAAAATTTTATATCCAATAGCACTACCAAAATCATGCGTAAAATATCAATATATACTATATCATTTATAAATGACATTATATAAATTCACTTATTAACAAATAACATATTTAATATCACTTGTAACCAATGATATTATTACTGTATCTTTTATAATCGTACGTGACATCACATATAATATGATGAAAATAATTGCAATAATTGTTTAAATTAACACTAACTATTTGACTTACTACTTTTAGAATCATTTTTATAAATAATATAAATAGTGGTTGTATTAATTAAAATCGATACAAACAAATAAAGTAAATGACACTACATATCTAATTTCTAGTAGTGTAAGATTAGAAAAAATTGTAAAGTTTATATTTCTTTTCAAAATAAAACGTATATATATATATATAGATATATGTGTGTGTGACATGTGTGTATGTGTGTATTGTCATTGACTGAGCAATTTTTTCCAAGATATCACACGTGCATTTTTTTTGGTATGTCAATAATACGTACAAGTATTAATTAATTAATTAGATCGAATCGGTGTATATTTTTATTTTTGTGAATCGGTCAACTTGTTTTATAGTGAACACCGATCGTGTGTACAACGGTACCGTCAGTACGTGCATGCATTGAGTCGAAACTTGTAATCAAAATTGTCTGTCTTTCTACGCGTATTTATAGAATCAAAATGTCGTAACTCCTAAGCACCTTCACTTAATTATATTTTATTTTGTTACGTCTTACTTCTGTTTTCTATTTTTTCATCTTTATATTTATTCTCACTAGTACCTCTATTCTAATAATTCAGTTTTCGCCAAATTGATTTAAAAATAACCTATTAGATCCATTATTTATTATGAGAGAAACAAGAATTAACCAAAAAAAAAATGTGGAGGTCGGGCCAATTAAATCAAATTTCGTGGACAATAATTTCCAGTCAAGTTGTTCATGGTTTACGTTTTTCAAAACAAATTGACTTCGTTATTTTCGACTTCGAGATTGGTTTCCTTTATTTTCAAAATTTCATGATGTTATTATTTGCTATTTGAGTTTGGTATAAAATAATGTTACATTGAATTTGGTTTGGTTTGAAACCAAAATGAATAATGATGAAGAAGAACACATAGGGGTAGGTTTAACTTTACAGATTATGAATAAGCCAAGTGTAGAAGATAGAGACAGTTAACTGAATAAAAGCTTAATTAGGTTTTAAGCTTAATATAGAATAGTCATTATCCTTTAAAAGTTTGTAGGTTAAAAACAAAACCAATTAATCATCATTTTTAACATCTTTGGACTGCCCTCGTACTATATTATATTTTTAAAACCTATTTTTTCGCCTAAATTATTCAGTAATTAATAATAAAAAGATTAAGAATATTCACCTAAATGTTCATATCTACCATTAGTTTAGGACTTTCATATATGAACATGATGCTAATCATTTGAACATTCAGGGATCGTGTCTCATTATTTGATTTATCTACCATTAGTTTACGACTTTCATTTAAACATTCAGGGATCGCGTCTCATTATTTGATTTGTCTTAGCTTAACTTCACTCGATAGTGTAACCATTGGTTTTCATGAATTCGATCTTTAAGTGTTACATTGATATGATATGCACGAGATGTTAAATTGGTATAATTAACTTTGTATCATAAGTGCACTAAAGGCAGATGCATTTGAACATTCAGAGATTGAGTCTCATTATATATATTATGTAGGATCTTATTATATATATTATGTAGGATCTTGCCTAATGGACGGGTCAGTTGTGCCCCAATGTTAAAATATATATATATATATATACAAAATTATTCAAAGAAAATGATGAAATGGAAAATATATATATAAATTGATGATTACCAAAAAAAAACAATATTGAGTTACTTTAATTAAACTTTTTGATGCAAACCTTCATCTCCAACATTTTACGACGCAAAAAACACTTAGGGACAAGCATGAAAATATCTTGACGTCTTCAAGAGCTAGTTTCACGAAACCTTTTCACTTCGGATGATTCATAGTAAGAATCTATCCATTGAGAAGCTTGGTTTACTAATACGCAAATTACAACCGAGAGCAAAGCATTTGGTACTCACTTTGGCATAGCAAAAAGAGCAAACTAAATTCCCTTAGTTATACTGAAATGCAAAGCCAGAGGAGCTATATTTGAGAAAATAAATCTACATAAAAATGGATTTTCTACTTCATTAATCAAAATTTAAATCAAAGAAAAAAAGAAGAAGTTTAATTCCAAATTGCACATGAAACAAACATAAATGTAGGATTTGAAATCCAGATTGATGTTCTTGATTGTCCGGTTTGTTTTGAACCACTCGCTAGTGTTCAAATCTTTCCTTCTTTTAGTAAGTGGTTCAAAGCAACCGGACAATCAAAACATCGAATCATCGATCTTGTATTAATCTCTGTACGTTGCCTCTTTTGTAAGTGAGTATTCCCTACGATCCATTTCGTTAAACCTAACTAAAAACAGAAGTCAAAACTGGAAATGGAAGCATGTTAACTAGACAACATGTATAAATAGAAGAGATGGCTAAACATTAAAGATGTAATTATGTCTGTGCCCATCATAGTTTTCTTTAGGCTTCAATTTTCGAAGATTTTTCAGTCAAACTCTTCAGGCATAAATGTATCGTAAGTTGGGCAGAATTGGAAGAGTTTAGCAGGTTTTAAACTCTTCCGATGAACCGTAGGTATTGTTTTGTTTTATTTTGATATTTTTGAAATTGTTCTTAAGACTTGATACTATTATGCGGTGTTGCATCATCTGCTAGTATCCATGAATCATGTAAACAACAAGTCTCTGCAATTAATTAAAACAAACCTACTGTACTTTATGTGTTTGATCATAGTATATTTTTCACGCGTGAAATCTTTAAACAGAGATAAGAGAAATGTATTTCATCATATATCTTTAAACTCTTTTTTCTTCAACAATTTTTGTTGTTGTAGAATTTTAACAAACAAAATTACCTCAATAGATATTAGCGTACAAAAAACATTCAGTAAATAGATCCCAATGACAAAACGAAAGGCATGCTCATTACTACAAAATCATTTCATCATTCTTACAATGAAAACTGTTGATACTCAGACTCTTTCTTCTTTTTGGAAGCAGTCTCTTCCTTATGCTTCAGCTTGGCTTCTTTCCGCTCTCTCTTCAATCCCTTGGGTTTATTGGGCAAATTCATTTCACCAAGCTACAAAGAGATCAAAACAATCAGATTAGGATTATAATGATCTGCAAAATCAAATATCCGTATCTGCTTCTGTGCTCTTTCTTTCTTACCTTCTGATCAGGCACATAAAGCTTCCCAGTCTTCCCTAGTACTTTATCTTGAGTAACGTTTTTCTCCTGTAAAAACAGTGAATGGTTTGATTGGTGGTCAGTTTCTATCAATTTTGAGGAAACATGAGTCGATCTTAAAAGTTTTTATGTTCTTTATTACCTTCTTCTTAGGCTTATCCTTGGATGTTCTCATTGCTTCTTTCATTAGACTTTCATTGGGAAGACGATTACGACGGATAACTAAGTCCATGGATGGACCGACTTCAACGAGCTCCATTCTAGGGACAATGGTCCCTGACTTTTTAAGCTTCAGTGCGCAATGAGTAAGAAAAACCTTTTTTGGAGATATCGCTGAACATACATAAGCACGGTCTACTCCAGCAAGATTTAGATTATCCACGACCTGAAGACAAAAATAAAATCACTTCTTTCAACTTCTGATATAAACCATATGCATTCCAAAGTTGCATATTGAATTAGCCTAGTAAGTCGAGTATACAGAATTAGGGAAAATTTCACCTCGCCTCGAAACAGATCAGTAAGGACTTCTTTTAAATGCTTCAGCTCTTGTACATTCTCAAACCCTTCACCAGTAAAGCAAATGAAAGGCTTTGATCCTTCATGAGGTGCTATTTTCTTGTCATAGGAAAACGAAAGCAAGGATTTAAAGTTCTCAATCCCAACTTCTATTAGATCATAGACATGGTGGTCGTACATTCTCCCAATTACAAGATTGTCAGGTCGTTTCTTCGTGTGAGAGCCATACTGCAATTTCAAAATCAATCCTACTAGTCAATGATAGAAAAGTTTTACTTTTGCCAATCTATTCCAATTCAATGTGAGGTTGGAAATCTAGCAATCTATAGACTAATAAACGAATCAAAATCTATGCACAGACGTATATAAACCAAGCTTTAACAACTGCAAGCTTTTCCAAATTGATTCTGTTAGTTAACAACATCGAAAAACTTACCACAAATAAACTGCAATCGGTTTTGAGAGAGAAGAACTCTAAGGAAGTTTCACCTCCACTCTCAAAGGGCCTAATATTCTCATTCCTCCTCGAGTATTTAATGGCACTTCCCTTCTTCAAACGATAAAGTTCCATTAATACAGTGCTTAGAGTAGCACTCGTCTTTGTTCCATGAAGAATCAACGTCTTCTTCCCAGTTTCAACCTGAAATTTCGTTTAAAACAATCAATCAAATACAAAATGGACAACTTCTTCGAAGATTTCCCTAGAAGTAGAAAACCCAGGAATTCAATAGAGAGAAAATCAACATTTGGAGAACTCCAAACATGATTCACTTCTCGGTTAGATTTTCCGACGCAGAATAAGAAGAGAAACAGAGCTCTCACCAACTTAGGAGCTCGCTTTTCGAGTACACGCTTGGCTTTGCCAGTCTTGGGAGTTCGTATTTCCATCATGACTGATAAATCTCCGGTAACTTCCACAAGCGACGGCTCCGAAAGAAAAGAGGAAAAGACGAGGAAGAAAAGGTTTTTCGAAAATTGATATATGGAGTCTAGGGTTTTAGTTCACAATTGGGAGCTACTTTTAGAGAATTCCAATATAATCCCAATATCTATATAAATGTTTTAATTTCACCCCAATGTTTTTCCTAATCTATATGAGGCTGCGTTCAACTTCTAAGACCATCTCCAAGGGAGGATGCTCTTAAAAAAAACATGACGACGGCCCATTGGAATGTTAGTTTACCCAATTAACATTTGGAAATTGGAAGTTGATAAAAAAAACATTTGGAAATTGGAATATTAGTTTACACATCATCTGCAAATTTCATTTTTTTTACCACAAAAAGAATTTACCTTAAATATTTTACAACTTTCACGTATGAAAATGATGCTAATTGAGTGAATGTGCACAAACTTTTATTTTCTTAAATTAAAGAACAGTTTTATTGTTCTTAAAAACTAATCATTCAGCTGGTAGTTATGATAATCCATATAATAAATTGACATTAATGGTACGATTCCTACCAGCTAAATTATAAAATTAAGGGTGGACTTTAAACTATGCATTATGTCTTATTGATTCAATTATTAACAAAAAAAACTAAATTAAACTGAAATTTTAGAAGTTTATCGAAAAGTCATTTTATATAAACTAGAGATTATACCAAACTAACCAGATTTTTGTTTAATTCAAAATCTGAACTAACCCAACAAAATAAAGCAACCACAACACTACGGTAAAACCTCTATAAATTTATAATGTTGAAACTTTGAAAAATTAGTAATTTAGAGAGGTATTAATTTATCGATAAATTAATAATATATTAATTTATGATATTATTTTATAGTATAAATTAAGAAATTAATTAATGAGATAAAAAAATTATTAATTTATACTCCCTCCGTTTCATATTAGTTGTCGTTCTAGAGTTTGACACACATATTAAGAAAATAGGTGAATGTTCTATTATGCCCTTATTTAACTATTAGAATTCTAAACCATTTAATATTTTATTCATTTAATTAGGAGCAAATGAGATAATCTTTATATCAAAAATTACATTGGAAAATGAGAATGACAACTAAAATGAAACAAAAAATTTATGCTAGAATGACAAGTAATATGAAACGGAGGGAGTAGTATTTTTAATTTCTAAAATTAAATTAAAGGCATAAGTTTAGACAATTTAAAGATTAATTTTTTGAAAGTTATAAATTTTATAATATATGATTAGTGACCTCAATTTTGTTTATTTCAATAGCCTATAATAATTTTACAATGAAAATGATACATATCAAAAATTTGAAAATTCAAAGAAGTTTTATTTATTTTTTATGACATGTTATACTACAATATCATAGTTTGAAAATATAACACAACAACTGTTTTATAGCGCTCTTAATAAAAAAAATATTTTAAAAAGAATTCATACTTTAACATATAAGCTTACTTAAATAAATATATATTTAGATTATTATTAATTTATGATAATATTAGGAGTATATTTTACATAGAGGTTTCAAAATAATAATCATCTTATTAATTTATTAAATTTCATCAAATTTCACACTGGCCCGAATTGGGACAAATTTTTTTAATTATTTTATAGAAGTTATTAAATTTTCGAATATTAATTTATAATTGTCTTTCTTTCTTTTTTTTCTTAAATGCACTCTCCAATTGTTTTGCCTTCTTAAATGTGACAAAAACCAAGCCCATTACTACAAAATCATTTCATCATTCCAATGGGAAAAAGAAAGCCAAGCCCATTACTACAAAATCATTTCATCATTATAAGAGCAATATTATGGGTAGTCTCTTAATTAGAGTTCCTAAGAATTAAATAATGATTAAATTAGGAAAAAGTATATTAAGAGATGTATTTTTGTTTTGAGTTTGTAGGTGCGGTTAATGGTAGTTTCTTAGAAAAAAAATTAGATAAACATAATTATTATTGTAAATTAATAATTATAAAACATACACTTAGGTAGAATAAATAATCTTAAACACAATCAATTTAATCATGATTGGTTGAAAATTTAGTCCATATATGCTCGACCAAATCGTTCTTCAATTGTTTATAGATAGTTCGATCACGAATTTGAGTTCGAGTGGCCATCATATCGACGAGATTTGAAGGCATATTAGTAGAATAGGTGAAATCGACCATTGTACTTCCCGAAGATTCTGCCTCTATGAATTTGCTGACATCGAACTGAGTATACATATGTCGTTCATCTTCTACTATTATATTGTGGAGTATAATACATGCTCGCATAATTTTTCCAATTTTTGCCTTATCCCAAATAAGAGCTGGATTTGTAACAATGGCAAATCGAGCTTGCAAAACTCCAAAAGCACGCTCGACATCTTTACGGCAAGCTTCTTGATGGGTGGAGAATAAAGATGCTTTCTCTTTGTGGAAGTGAAATAGATTGGATAAACGAAGCCCATTTTAGATAAATTCCATCTGTTAGATAGTAACCTAAACGATATTTGTTCTCGTTGACTACATACCTCACTCTTGGTGCTCGACCTTATAATATGTCATCAAAAACTGGAGAGCGATCAAGAATATTGATATCATTTAAAGTTCCCGGTGGACCAAAAAACACGTGTCATATCCAAAGATCTTGGGATGCAACTGCCTCTAAGACGATCGTTGGTTTACCAAAACCACGAGAATATTTCCATTTCCAAGTGGTGGGGTAATTCTTCCACTCCCAATGCATACAATCGATACTTCCCATCATGCCTGGAAATTCTCTAAGCTCTCCAATAATGAGTAGCCTTTGAAGATCTTCTGCGGTGGGTTTTCTCAGATTCTCGTCTCCAAAGCAAGAAATGATTCCGTTAACAAAATGTTCTATGCACTTCAGAGTGTGGTTTCACCAATCCAGAGATATTCGTCAACTTNGTATGCAAGGATACGAATTGCTGCTGTACACTTCTGTAGTGCAGAGAAACCGTACCTTCCGGTAGCATCTCTTCTTTGTTGAAAGAAAGGAATTTCATTTGATAACCGATCAACAATACGAATGAATAATGACTTATTCATTCTAAAGCGACGGCGGAACATAGGATGCGGGAAAGTTGCATTTTCAGCAAAATAGTCGGTCCATAACTTGATGTGTCCTTCTTCACGACATCTTTCAATATGTATTCTTTTTTTCCTCGGTCTTGGAGCTGCTACACAATCATTGTAAGAGTACAAAGAAGTATCCAATTCTTCGTAGAAAAGATTATCGAATTCTTCGTTCAACGCTTCTGCTAACTTATCACGGGAAGACGATGCCATATCCTTGTTGAACTTTGTATAATGTTTACAGAAATTGTTTAGATTATTTTTGTTGAAATTTGTAACAAGAGATATGTAATGAGGATGAGTGTTTTTTTTTTGCACTTTGAGAACAGAGAATGAGGAATAGTGTTTTTTTTCTCGAGTTTTGTAAGAAGAATAGAGAATGAGTAATGTGAACAATAGAAATGTCATTTTTATAATAGAGTAGAACATACATACATCACTGATTCCGTGACAAAATTTGACAAAAATAGAGAAGAATCCGTGACAAAATTTGACAAAAACAGAGACATAGTTGTCCTCTTTTTTTGAGTCTGTGAGCATCCTTTGTCACCTTATAGCCTTCTTGTCACTGAAACAAAGCAAAACAGATTCGGTCAAAGCAAAGGAAAACTGATTCAAAGCAAAAGAAAAAACGAACTGATTCATATCACAAAGTTCGTGAATTGTCCTCCTTCACAAAGAAACAAAAGCAAAGCAAAATGATTCATACATCACAAACATTGTATGATGCAAACATCACAGACACAGATTCATCAAAGCAAAGCAAAATGAGTCCATAAGATGCAAACATCACAGACAAGATTCAAACTGATTCATACATCACAAACATTACTATAATACATCACAGATTCAAAACAAAAGCAAACTGATAAAGCAAACTAATACATCACAAATTCAAACATAAAAAATTTAAAGCAAAATCTCTTTAATTAGCTTTAGTTTAAGTTCTTCTTCAATTTTAGATAAAGGCTTTGTTTTAGAGAGAATACATTCAAGCAGTTTCTTGTTTATTAGTTTATCATTCAAAGCATGTTCTTGTTGTTTCAAGGCAAAATCTTTTTGCCTTACATCCCACAAACTCTGAATCCTTTCCAATGCTTGATCTCCACCTTCAGTTCGTGAACTTGTGGCTGTCCTCTTACCTTTACTCTTGGCAGCCTTTACACCTTGTGGCCGAGCTTCAGAAGCCTGAGACTCTCCTTCATCTAGAGAAGCCTGAGACTCTCCTTCACCCTTTCTTCTTTTATTCTTCTCTGTTTCTTTAGTAGGATGTAGAGCACACCACTTCTGGTCATGTCTTAATGCTCTCTATATGTGCTCCATGTTGAACTTCTTCTTGTAATAATTCTCATAAATCTGGTGTGCTAACTTAATGAGATCATCTTCATTCATACCACTTGCCATCTGAGTTGTTGCAGCTTGATGAGATCCGGCAAACTTACATGTACTCTCATTTATCTTTGACCATCTCTGTTTGCATTGCCTTGTCTCTCTCTTTTTCAGAGAAGAAGCATTTGGACTTGCAGCAAAATATATTGCAATCTGCTTCTAGAATACTCTCCTCTTTGCTCATTCCCTATAATGACATCTTTGCTTGTGTTTAACCAAGCATATATCAATACTAAGTCTTCTGTGACTGACCACAGAATCCTCTTACTAGTTGTGGGGTTTTCACATTGGGTGCTGAAAAGAAGGACTTTAGATTCACCAAGGACAGAACTTGGTGATGGCTGAAGGAATGGGGAATTCTGTTGACTGCTTAAAAGCTCCATGAAGCCTGCAGCCGAGTACTCAAAGGGATTCATTTAGGATTGTGTTTTTAAGTGTTTTTAAGAGTTGTGTTGAGTCAGATCAGGTTTTGAGGTAAGTTTTATAACCTCAAAAGATAGGTTGAGAGTTAATTCATCTACCAATTGTGGTTAGCATTAAATGACACACTTAACTCTAGAACTCTAATCAAACATTCAACACACACAAGTTAAATCAACTTAACTGCATGAACTGTTTAGAGTTATGAATTGAGAGTTATGAATAGGTTGGGAGTTATGAATTGTTCAGTTCATTAGTGAAGGATTGTTCAACTTAACTACATGAACTAACACACGATTGAAAAATGGTTTGGTAGTTGAGTTTAACAGAACTCAATTAAGTTGAGTTCTGGAACCTATTTGAGTTTAACATAACATAAAAATCATATATATATATATATATATATATGGTTTAACAGAACTGAATACAGACCAAAATACATAGTTGAGTTAATTTTAACGGGTTGAGTTTGAATCATATATAACTATTTGAGCTATATGATTCAAATGTGTTGAGTTTGAATCATATATTCTTATTTGAGGTTGATTGAGTTGAGTTTGTGTATTATTAAATTTTCAGAACAAGTAGCTTAATTTTTTTTTACATCAATTACCAAAGGATATACTTTCTCATAAACTACAGTACTATCAATCATATATCAACATACATAAATGGTTTCAGAACTGATTTGTCAATCATATATAAATAATATATCAACCATTATATATATAAATCATATATCAGTATAATTGGTTATCAATATATTCATTGAGTTTGAATCATTATATATATATATAAATCATATAACCATTATATATATAAATCATATATCTGTAATATCAATCATATATAAATCATATATCAACCATTCCAAACCAGATCTCAATTGATTCATTCTCAGTATAATTGATTCATTCTCAATCACTCAAATAACCAGATTATCACTCAAATCAACAAATTATCACTCAAAACACTACGATTACAGTCACCAGATTATCAACAAATTATCACCAAGTTGTAGGAGAAAATTTTGAGTTCACTAACCTTTTCTTTAAAATACAAACCATTTGCTCCTCTCAGTTCATCCCAGCTGCTCTGACCATTGCACACCATTCCTCGCATAAAATAGAGAAGAGAAAAGACATCATAAGCAATTCATCAGAAACAAATCCATCGTAAACATTGCATCATAAGCAATTCATCATAAACAAATCCATCATAAACACAAATCCATCCGTCAATTTCAAAATCGGACAAACCCTAAACCTAATTTCAAAATCGGACAAACCCTAAACCTAATTTCAAAATCGGACAAACCGTAAACAAATCCATCAGAAACATCATAAACACAACGAATCAACACTTTACCCTAATTCTAAAAAACCTAATTTCCAAAATCGAACAAACCTTAAACCTAATTTCAAAATCAAATCGATGGAAACAAATCGAAAAATGAGATTTTACCTTTCTTGACTCCGCAAACGATTGGTTTCTTCGATTCTGACTCCGATTTTGACTCTGCAAATGAAAAATCTCTGACTTTTACTCCGATGTTGACTCCGCAAACACGCTGGAGAAAGCCGCAGTCGATGGAGCTTGTAGGATGACGTCATCTCTATCAATAAACGGTCTTCGTTGCCGGAAATCGCTTTGATTCAACACTTGTGGTCGATTTCTTTGTTTGGCGTCGCGAGAGAGACAGAGAGAGATGAGAGAGACGAAAAGAGAGAGAAAAAATGATTTCTACGCGTTATCGGTTTTTTTTCCGCATTTATATTCTTTCACAGACCAATTAAACAATACCACATGAGCGTTTCTTAATACGAAAATTGGTTCTAATTTAAGAACCGATCCTTAAGTTTTTAATTACTTTTTCATTTTTTAATCCTTAATAAGACTAAGAAACGGATAAAATCCCACCGATAGTGGTGGTCTAATAGTGAAAACTCTTGTGAGTTGATTTAGTAAGAGAGTTACGCAGACTCTTTCTTTTTTTTGGAAGCAGTCCCTTCCTTAGCTTCACCTTGGCTTCTCTCCGCTTTCTCTTTAATCCTTTGGATTTGCAAATTCATTGCACCAAGCTACAAAAAGATTAAAACAATCAGTTTAAGGTTATAATGATCTACAAGATCGAATATTGGTTTTTGCTTTCTTTTTTTCTTAATTACCTTCTGATCAGGCACATAAAGCTTTCCAAACTTCCCTTGTACTGGATCATGAGTAATGTTTTTCTCCTGTAGAAACAGAGAATGATTTGATTGGTGGTTAGTTTCTGTCAGTTTTGAGAAAACATGAGACCAAGCTTAAAAGTTTTTATGTTCTTTAGTACCTTCTTCTTAGGCTTATCCTTGGATGTTCTCATTGCTTCTTTCACTAGGAAGATGATTACAACGGATAACCAAGTCGAAGAAGAAAAGGTTTTTCGATAATCGATATTTGGAGTCTAGGGTTTAAGTTCACAATTGGAAGCTACTTTAAGAGAATTTCAATATGACCCCAATATTTAAAATTATTTTCTAATTTACCCTAGGCTGTGTTCATCATCCATAAGATTCATCCTATCAGCAAACTGTTCTCGGCTAGAAAACTGAGACTGAGAAGAAGAATTGGATTGAGAAGACTGGACATTCAAATCCACATAATATTTAGTACTATACTCAGCGAACAGACTTCTCAAAACTGTATAAACTGACTCATACATTACCTTAGCTTCTAAGGAATCTTTCCCATACATTTCATCAAAACACATAGTAGCAAACTATATTTTTTTCCTAGGATCTAGTACTGTTGCTACAATCAACATCTTATTGATGTTTTTCAAACCATCCCAGTACTCGTCAAACTTTTTCTGCATCTCAATAGCTTTCTTACTCAGCTCAGAATCTTTGTTTTGAGAAAGTTTGACCAAATTTGTTGCTATGGTGACTATCTCACCGTTGCAGCTATATGAATTCACAGAATTAGAAGCTGACAGAACTACTGTGGAGTTATAAAACATAACCAAAAACCTCACTAATCTGTCAGCTACATTCCAATCACTACGTGTAGGAGGTCCAACTCTCTTATCCCCATTCTCAGTCTCTTTAAAGTACCCATTGTAAACCATGTCCTCATCTAGCATCTTATCAAAAGCTACTCGAAATTTCAAATCCCGATNCTCGAAATTTCAAAGCCCGACTCAACATAAGATAGGTAGAATTCCATCTAGTCTTAACATCTAATGGTATAGCACCTCTTGGTATCCTACCAGCATCAACCCTTAATTCGAAAGCTCTACACCTATTAGAAAATGATCTAACATAGCTAACAGCATTACGAATTGCTGACACAGAATCACCTACTTCAGCCAACCCATCCTTCACAATCAAATTAAGAATGTGCCCACTACATCTCACATGTAAAAATTCTCCATCNACTCTCAAACTTCTTCAGAGCAAAATTATTGGCAGTTGCATTATCCACAGTAATACAAAAAACTCTTGTAATCCCCCAATCAGCTAGACATTCTAATAGGACATTTGAGATAGTATGACCTTTGTGATTGGTCATATGGTGAAAACCGATTATCAGCTTCTTCAGTGTCCAACTTTGATCAATATAATGGGCTATGACAACCATGTATGATTCACCTGTAAAAAAACAAATAATTAATCATTTATACTTTATAAATTGATAAAAGAGATAACAGAAACAAGCAAATACCAGTTATTTGACATGTCCAAATATCAGTCGTGGGGGATACTCTTTGCTTGTTGGATGAAAACAACTTTTTAAGAGCAGTCTTTCTTTTGTTGTACAACTATTCAACAATATCTCTTGTTGCAGTCCACCTTGAGTGAGGTCTATACAAATTCATCTTAATAATAAAAAACCAAAAAAACTTACAGTCAGTATACATGATAAAACGAAATGAAATGATGAAAATAAAATGAAATGTTACTCCACCTTCTTGCAGAAATGTCTCCATGTTGCGGACTCTACAAATGAAAACAATAACCCACCCATTACAATCATCTCATTCGTTGCTTCTCTAAAGATAGATTATGACACTTTAGCTATTTTGAGATTTCCGTCTCTGTTGATAACTGGCTGAGTTTCTGTTTGAGAATCTATCCATGCCTTGTACTGCTTACAAATAGCTAGATGTTTCTGTAAGTTTGATGTACCAGACTTAGTTGGACACGTGAATTCCCTCTGACAGTAATACAGATGCACTTGTTTCTGTTATCTTTACATCTTGTGAAATATGTCCAAACAGATGACCTTGTTGGTAGTGTTCTCTTCACTTTACGTGGCTGAGACCTTGCCCCACTTCCCCCATCAGTTTCTTTATGCTTCTCTCCAGACTGATCAGCTGTATTCAATCTCTCTTGTGGTGGAGAGATTGAGGAATCCATCTAAAAACAAAATGAAATTAATCATCAGTCATCTAGACTAGTAAATACAAAATACAAATGAATAAGTCAATACAAAATTAGCCAACATAACAAGAAGATTTGCAACATTAAACCCCACAACTCAAGGAAGCATGAATTGTTAATAGAGCTGAAAGATACTTATAGTCCTTATAAGATGCCATTGTTTCTATAATTACTAAAATCTACGATCTAGACATTACAGAGAACAAGAGAACGAAGCATTGAGCAAGCTAATCAACAGTAAAGAAGTTAAAGCAAACCATTACTCTTCTATATTTCAGATGTCCTAAGAGATTTTCAGATCCGTAACATTAAAGAAAGGCAAACTTAAGAGAGAAAAGAAACATAACATTCAACAAAGTATGCATAAACTCAACTCTGTTTATATGAAAACCATGGAAACATAACATTCAACACAGCTGTCGGCTACAGAAAAAAAACAATCTCAAAATCTACTACAATCTCAGAAGCAACAACGAAGATTTATGTGGCACTTTTGATGTGCTTCGATGATGAACTGCATTTCCAAACAAACTAAGACATTTGAAAAAACTAAGTTCTCATAATTTGTAACTCTAAATCGAAAAAACTAAAGGGTTTAACCAAAATCGAGTCATAGAATCATCTATAACAAAAGATTTCAAGCAATAAAACAAAAATTAAATCAACTAGAAGAGATGATCGATTATCTGAGACCAATTTCTAGAAGATACTGAGAGAGGAGGAAATTGTATCAGTTCTTCGTGTGTTAGATGTCTAAAATAGGTAGAAGACATTATGAAGTCGATGACAAACGTTTCGATAGCTGTAGAGAAAGATTTGGGAAAAAAGCAAAAGAGAAGATGAAAATTGCTTCCTCTCATTTATTATCAGAAGCATGCGAGAAGAAGAAGCTGGATCGGGTAGGGTTAGTGATGAAAAGAAGCTGAGTCGGGTTTAGTGGTGATTGGGCCGGGTCGATAATAAATGAGAGGAAGAAGTTGGACCGGGTTTAGTGATAATGGGCTTCGATTTTGTTTGGGTATATATCAGGTATCGGGTTTAACCCGAAACCGACCCAATACCCAGATTACTTGATGATAAAACTCATTTGGATATTTGCTAATAACCAAATCCGATCCGAACTAATTTTTTCGGGTTGGGTTTGGGTTCGGGTATCGGGTAATAAGCCCAGCACCAGTTCAACTTTTAAGGGCTTAAACTAAAACATGACGACCCATGAAACGTTAGTTTGCCCAATTAATATTTGGAGATTGGAACATTAGTTACACTTTACACATCATCTACAATTTTCATTTTTTACCACGAAAAAAATTTACAAACATTAAGAACTAGTGTTATGTTAACGTAACGAATAGAGGGAATCTGAAGAAGTTCTACTTATTCGTTTCTATGCTCTTTCTTTTTCTTATTTGTTAAGGAGCAGAAACAACAAACATATGATGCTTTGTGTAAGATTTACAAGTTTCCCGCAAAGGTAAGATCTTCACGCCTGACATTGTGAGACCGGTTCTTGCTTCCCTGTTTTGAAGAGGAAGATAGAGGTAAGTGTAATTTACATGATCTATCTTTAAATGGAACAGAGAAAGTAAAAGAATCTCCAACTCAAGGAGACCGCAAAAACAGAGATACTAAATGGTGTAGACCCTTAAGATCTCATAGAAAGTGTGCATATGAGTTGAGAAATTTAGACATTGCATACCTCGAATAGACTTCTCTAAGTCTTGTAATTGCCTGATGAAACCGGAGTTAGGACTTGCCACTGGTCTTTTACTCTTAACGTGTTGCAATGCTTCGGCTAAAGTCATGCCATGTTTCTTCATAAGATAAGCAACAACTATAGTGACACTGCAAGTCAAAGAGAGCAATACATTGAAGGCTTGGGTTTACCAAATCACTTTGACAGATCCAAGAAACAAAAACTAACCTCCGTGATTTGCCAACAAAGCAATGGACAAGGACACTACCGCCTTGTCTCTTGGCTTCATCAATGAATTCAACACACTCATCAAAATATATATCCAAATTTGTGTCTTCCTTATCCACAACTATCACCACATACAAACAAAAACAAGCCAATCTCAAAATCAAAACATATACTCTCAAATCAAGGAGATGTCAAAAGGAGAAACCTTTAATATGTTTATATACCTCGAACAACCTTATAGACAAAGTCATCAGGGTGTGCTGGTCTTAAAGAACTAGCTACAGTCAAAATGTGAGTAACATTGTAAGCTTTCAACACATTCTTATTACAGGCTGCTGCAATAGATCCAAGATAGAGACCCTGAAAGTTTCAATTTATTTTTGATCCTGAGATTAAATTCCATTGGTTCAAGAAAATAAACAAAACCAGGAAAAACTGTGAGTGACCTCTTCAATTTGGGAAGGGACATTGTCGTCTCTATAAGTACGAGCAACTTTAATAACACGAACAAGTGCTTGTATCTGATTCTTCACTTTTTCATTATACTGATCTAATTCTGGTAACGAAGAAGAAGATGAAGAAGAAGACGGTGATCCTCTGTCTCTAGAACTCCTGAAAGAGAAATGGAATCATCAAATTGGAACCCGAAAATTTCAACAAAAATCAAAATCTGGATCATCGGAATTGGGTAACAATGAAATCGAGAAAAGCGCATAGAAAAATTGATGATTGATCTTATGAACGAAAAAAACATAGACTAATAGGGAATCAAGAATTTACGATTACAACTACGAATTACTGATCAGATTAACATCAAGAGATGAATTTTCGATAATCAGATAATGTATGGAAACTGAAGAAGATCTTACATTGAGAAAGAAAGGAATGAATGAATTCAAAAGAAGAACGAATCAGGAAATGAAATTGGTTAAAGGGAAATTCTGAACTGCATGGTTCTCCAGTTTTATTGGGAAAGAGACGAGGGAAGATTTGTTCAAGGGGGCTAAATATGTAAATATTCTTTTCTATAAGGGCCATATATTATTAACTAATTTATCACAAAAGTCGTTTAAGAGACCCCCAAGCTGTCTCACCGGGATCGAATCGGGCTCACCTCGGAT
>OVBA01003019.1:0-30537 GCA_900406435.1 Lepidium aucheri | reverse complement strand
GTGAAATTTGAACTCTAAACGATTCTCCTAAAACTTGTGTAGATTTTGAGAGTTTCGGGTTTAGGGTGTTACACAAAGGCTGTTGTTTGTATAAAACTTTTTTTCTTAATAATTTTAACCATGTTCTTAGATTTTTTTTTCGTTACGATGTTTTTAGGCTTCTTTATAGAGATGTTCTAATTTCTTTTCTTTTCCTATTTAGGTTAAATTTTTTTTTTTTATCTACGTTTAGATGAATCTTAAAATTGATACAATAAAATAATTAAATTAAAGAAAGTTAATTTGTCTATTTACAATCTTTAATACTCTTTGCTCTGGAAAATCTCTATTATAGAGCATTATAGAATCTTCCATGATCTTTATTATGTCTTGGTAAAATAAACTTGATTGGTAGAATTAGAGCATTAAATCTCTTATTATACTCTTTCTTTGGGTCGAAATCTCTTATTATACTCTAGCAATTAAGCCTTTTGTTTCACAACTGAATCAATATAATAATAATCTCTTTCCCACAATAATCGATCCATAACATAATCTCTTTCAAATATTAAACAATATTAGGCATGGCAAAAATCCAGACGAATTTCTACCACTAGGCATGAAATATATCCATCTCAAAGAACAAAAGAATGTAATTTTTCATATTCAGATAATAGCAAATGGAACGGATGTTCGATCGGACCATAAAGAAATATTAAAGGGAAATTTAATAGATAATAATAATTTAGGTGACTGACCAAAAAAAAATATATTTACGCGACAAAAATTGAACACTTTTTATAGGTCTCTAAATACACGTCATGACCATTAATCATGATTAGTACCGATTTATAAGCTTTCGCTATTATTGCTTAAAAATATTCTTTATTTTTCTTGATCAACTACAAACATTCTTTCTAGCTTAACTATTAGTCGTGGGAAGCAACTTTTTTTTTCTTTAATTGAAAAAATTAATAGTATTTAATTTTGTATCAACAACTTTATTTTAACATATTCAATTCTATATTATTATTACTCTTTAGTTATTTTATTTATTTGAAAATATTCCTTTTTGATATAAAAAAATTGTTGATTTTTAAATTTAATTATCAATATTTGAAAATAACCAAAGAATAAACAGGTAAGATCAAAACTTACATTCTGATCCTAAACATATTTTAATTTTATCTTATAGCATTTTCTAACCATTTCACCCTTAGAGTATATATTGTGAATATTCTTGTTATGATTTTTTTTGTCAGAACTAAATACAGATATCAATATCGTTATCCTAATAACTCTTTCAGTATACTTCCTTATAACCACTATTCTACCACACCGTCACAAATTTCATGTTTTTGCTCATCGACGTAATTCTTATACAAGTTACAACAACACGACATCTATGCAATTATGTAATAAAATAATAATTATATATCATATATGTTAACTTTTGCTTAAAATTTGTCTCCACTGCTAATAACACTAGGATTAAACTGCTATAGTACGGGATTTAATTATCTTTTTAATTTCTATTAATTTGGTTTTTAAACCCGCATTGGTATTTTAAATACGGTTTTCCCAAAGTTCAAACCGAAATCAACCCAATATAAAAGAATCTAACTCGAACAAATCTGAAAAAATATTCCAATGGATCCTAAATCTATATGTTTAAAAAACCAAACACGCAAACACGAATCATAACCAAAATAAGAAACCAAATTTTAAAGTTTTTCTATTGATTTGTTTTAATGTTGAACTTTTATATAAAAATATACAAAGCTGAACTCGATCTATACTGAACCTGACAAAATACCAGAATGTATTCATATCTATGTATCCGAAAAATTGCATCGGAACCCAAATCAGAATGGAGTTTGTAAGAGATATATTTTTATTAAACTTTAGTCCATTATATTTTTCCTATTAAATCTATATTAATTTGAATTTTGTATATAACAATTTGTAACAAAACTCATTTTAATTCTATTTTTAAAGTAGTTAAGGATTATAGGTTAATTTAATCATAGAGTTTATAACATATCCAAAATGAAAGTATCTCCGAATTTAATATATATAGATTTTAAAGTAGTTATGGACGATAGGTTAATTTAATCACAAAGTTTATAACACATCTAAAATGAAAGTGTCTCCAACTTTAATATATATAGATTTTAAAGTAGTTTGGACTATAGATTAATTTAATCATAAAGTTTATAACACATCCAAAATGAAAGTGTGTCCGACTTATAGGTATACTAGTTATTGCTAAAACCATTATTTTCAATGCTAACTACAACATTTCTAAATACACCGACTTGTATACTTTTAGTTTGATTCCTTTGATTTACCTAACCTTAAGTAATTTTTTTTTTCTTTTTGGTTTTTATGAGGTTGATATGAATTATAGATAGATCTTATCAATGTAATTGTTGAAAAAAAACTTTGGTTAGCCGTTTGACAACAAAGGAAATATACTCTTTGTCACGTTTGAGGTTCTTGACTTTTCCTGGTTTTGTCATTGTCACAGCTCTTGAGCTGATAAAGAACAAGCAAGTGAAAGCTATTTTGGGGCCAGAGACATCAATGCAAGCTCATTTCTTGATTGAGATTGGTAAAAAATCTCATGTTCCTATTGTTTCGTATTCTGCAACAAGCCCGTTACTTACTTCTCTTCGTAGTCCATATACTGCTTTCGTGCTACATACGAAGACTCTTCTCAAGTACATGCCATAAAATCCATCATCGAGTTGTTTAAGTGGAGAGAAGTCGTGCTTGTTTACATAGACAACACCTTTGGAGAAGGTATTATGCCTCATCTGACTGATGCATTACAAGAGATCAATGTTCGTATACCTCATAGGTCTGTTATAGCTCCCGATGCCACAGATGATGAAATATCCGTGGAGCTTCTTAAGATGATGACCATGCCCACAAGGGTGTTCATTGTCCACATGGACTCTTCTCTTGCCTCAAGAATGTTCATTAAAGCTAAGGATATTGGTTTGATGAAACCAGGATATGTCTGGATCCTTACCAATGGAGTAACCGATGACTTAGGTCCAATAAATGAAACCGGTATTAATGCTATGGATGGTGTATTGGGTATTAAAACTTATATTCAGAAGTCTAAAGACCTCGAAAATTTCAGATCTCGATGGAGCAAGATTTTCCCACGGATTGAGTTGAATGTCTATGGATTGTGGGCTTATGATGCTACCACCGCCTTGGCGATAGCCATTGAAAAAGCTGGAATAGATAACTTAACTTTTAGTAATATTGATCTTGCCAGGAATGTTTCTGAACTTGCAGCTCTTAGTTTATCTCAATACGGTCCGAAGCTTCTGCAGACCCTCTCAACAGTACAGTTCAAAGGACTTGCAGGCGATTTCCGTTTTGTCAACGGGCAACTACAACCATCGGTGTTTGAGATAGTTAATATGATCGGAACTGGAGTAAGGTCAATAGGATTCTGGACAGTGGAAAATGGTCTAGTGAAGCAACTAGATCAGAAACCGAGTAGCATGAGCGCTTTATCTACTTGGAAAGATCATCTTAAACACATTATATAGCCTGGAGAGGCTGATTTTGTACCGAAAGGATGGGAGATACCGACTAATGGGAAGAAGTTGCGCATCGGAGTTCCAAAGAGAGCTTGCTACACAGATCTCGTGAAGGTCACAAGGGATCCTATCACTAATTCATCAGTAGTCACGGGTTTCTGCATTGATTTCTTTAAGGCCGTGATTCAAGAAATGCCTTACGACGTCTCTTATGAGTTCATTCCTTTTGAAAAACGCGATGGTCAATCAGCCGGTAACTTCAACGACTTGGTTTACCAAGTGTACCTTGGGGTGAGTATGATCAAACAGTAAATATCCGTCCAAGTAGCAGTAAGACAAAATTCAATTGGTCAACTCTTCTTTTGTTTCTCTCTGTTACAGAGATATGATGCAGTTGTGGGAGATACAACCATAGTGGCGAACAGGTCCGCTTATGTTGATTTCACTTTCCCATTTATTAAATCAGGTGTGGGATTGATTGTCCCAATGAAAGAAAAAGTGAAGAGAGACAAATTCAGTTTTTTGAAACCTTTGTCAATGGAACTATGGTTGACAACCCTAGGCTTTTTCTTCCTTATTGGCATTACTGTTTGGACTGTTGAACATAGGGTTAATCCTGACTTCCGTGGACCGGCTAGATACCAAGCTAGTACCATCTTCTGGTTTGCCTTCTCTATCATGGTTTTTGCTCCAAGTACATTCAATCTCTCCTCTCTTCTTTTTTTTTTTGTCAAACATCTCTCCTCTCTTCATGTCTGCATGTATACATAACATAATTTGCTTAGTTCTTACTCTTGTGTGTCTGCAGGAGAAAGAGTGTATAGCTTCTGGGCCAGGTTCCTAGTTATCACATGGTACTTCATTGTTCTTGTGTTAACCCAAAGTTACACAGCAAGTTTGGCTTCGCTTTTGACAACACAGCAATTAGATCCAACCACAACCAGCATGAGTAGTTTGCTTGAGAGACAAGAAACTGTGGGATACCAGAGAACATCTTTTATCCATGGAAAGCTTATAGAAACAGACTTCCCACGTTCTACCCTTGTACTCTTTGATACGGCGGAAGAGTGCCACGAGCTTCTGAGAAAAGGACCGAAAAAGGCGGGGTATCTGCAGCTTTCATGGAATTACCTTACTTAAGACTGTTTTTTGGACAATATTGCAACACTTATAAAATGATTGAAGAACCCTTCAATGTCGATGGATTCGGCTTCGTAAGTTTTCATAACAAATGTCTCCGGAAATTGCATTAAAAGGTGATATCAAAAGTTCTTCTTTCACAGGTTTTTCCAATCGGATCACCTTTGGTGGCTGATGTTTCTAGGGCCATCTTAAAAGTAGCAGAGTCACCAAAGGCAATGGAGCTTGAGCGTGCATGGTTCAAGAAGAAAGACCAAAGTTGTCCTGATCCAGTTACTAATCCAGATCCCAATCCGTCTTCAACCTCAAAGCAGCTTGGCGTAGACAGTTTCCGGCTCTTGTTTCTTATTGCGTTTATTATTTGCGTGATAACACTCGGAAAATTCACATTCTGTTTCTTATGGGAGACTAGCAGGAATGAACTGTGGACACAGTTTCATGAACCAGACGCAAATTCATACATCAATGAGGTAGAAAGATGATTAATTAAGAAATTAACCCGGCAGAAATCGGTTAAAATATAACCAAGCATGTTTGCTTTTGTTATGATGACCAATACTGTATGTACTCTAACAAAAAAAAAGAAAAAAGGCGTTTGCTTTTGTTAAACCAAACAATTGAATTTGATATATCCTATAAAGAATACGTTCAAAAGGTCCAATTGTTCAAAGTGATGTAAAATAACGATGTTCTAAAAACGTTTATCCCCAAGAGAAAAAGTAATAACTTTATGAAATGATAAAGGTTCAGCGTATTAATTAGTGGGTTCGGTTTTACCCCTTGCAAATCTTTTCTAGCTCAACCTGGTATGTCCTCTTCTCTCTAGAAACATGGCTTTAAGTTCTTTAAACTCATCTTGTTAGTTCACCTTCATGTTGTCTTTTTGTATTCCACATTCATGCATAGACATGACTCTTTGGATTCTTGTAATTGTACATATGCTTCATTCAACACACTAAAGTAGGGACAAAACGGCCGAAACCTACATGAACTTTTGACGTCGTGCCAATTCATACACGAATTCGTGTGCCAGATTTAAACCTAAGTTTATTGATTAAAATTGTGTCATATCCAACGATCTTATTATATAAAAAAGAGTTTCTCAAAGTTAGTAATTAAAAGGATTATTTCATTTGTCAAAAACAACGATCATAAAAATTTTGGTGATATATTTAAAAAAAATTGTAACTATATCACAAAATATTTACATCTATTTAAAATCCGATTATATGAAGGAACCAAATCCTAACATAAAAAAGAATAGTAAATAACTAACTATATCATAATCTTAAAATAATACTAATGTTGTTAGTACTCTAATAGAAAAATTAAATATATTAAAATAATTATAAAAATTATATCTATTTATAATAATTATAAAGTAAATATTATATATACATATGATTATTTATATAAATTAATCCAGGGATATTACAAAGATCTTACTTATAAAATAAAAATTATATATAGATAATTATCTATATAGAGATTAGTCAACATCAAATCTCTATTATAATAAAACCATAGCATTGAATTATCCATATAATTCATAATAATATAATAAAAATTTTAAATTTATGATTGGTCGATTTGTATTAGATAATTAATTTGTCTGAATAAAATTTGTTTAGGTAATCTATCATATGATTCAGTTGTATATTTGCCTTTTTGTATCAATAAACGTTTATTGATATGATTTGATTGATTGAACTAAACAGATTTCATTAATTCGATAGATTATGATAAGATCCTTAATAGATTTCGTTAATTTAATAGATTTTGTTGATTGATTTAATTGAACATATTTCCTTAATTAATAAATTTCGAAATCCTTAATAAATTTTGTTAATTTAATAGATTTTGTTGATTGCTTGAATTAAATATATTCCTTAATTAATAGATTTTGTTAATTGGTTGAATGAAACATATTTCCTTAATTCAATGCATTTCATTTATTTGATTGGTTGAAATAAGCAAATTTAATTAAACATATTTACATAATTCAATAGATTTTGTTAATTTGATTGGTTGAAATAAACATTACGTTGGATTAACAAGATTTCCTTAAGTCGATAGATTTTGTCAATTAAACAGATTAGTTGAATTTGATTAGCTAATTCAACGAATTTCATTAATTCAATAAATTTGGTTGAACTATAGTTTGTTAAGATTATGATAAGAAGCTTAATTAAACAGATTTAGTTTGTTTGTTAAATTATGATAAAAACATTAATTCAGTAATTAACCAAATACTTTAAATTTATGGAAAATCAAACAAAAGATATTCCTAATCCTAACAGAATATAAATTTAAACAAAGTCTATAAAAGAGACATCTGGAGATAAATTTAACAACACCATCGATTTTAGTACTCTTTTTCTCTCGAATTTTGTTTTTCTTCATGATGTATTTCTCTGAAAACCCAGCAAAGAAACTTGAAGGATTAAAGTTTAAATTTTAAACTCTAGAAAATATACACAAAAGAACATGGTCAAACGATTGATATGGTTCTTTGTGATTGTAAGTTATGTTATCAGCAATTTATTTATGTGAATACTTTTAAAATGATTTAAAATATTTTATAATTAATATTATAATAAAATCATAGCGTTGAATTATCCATACAATTTAGAATAATATAATAGAGATTAAAATCCATGATTGGTCGATTTATATTAGGTAATTAATTTGTCTGAATAAAATTTATTTTAGATAATTTGTCATACGATTCGGTGTATCTTTGTCTTTTTGTAGCAATATATTTTCATTAAGATTATGATAAGATTCTTAATTAAACAGATTTTATTTGTTAAATATGATAAGAACATTAATTCATTGATTAACCAAATACATTATATTGACTAATTTTTAAATCAATACAGATAAATACAAATTAATGATTGATTGTTTAACCAATCACAAATAAGTTTGTTTGGAAACCAATTAATTTTTTTAGAATTTAATAAATAAAAATTTCACATAAATACAGATTAATGATCGATTGTTTAACCAATTCTAAATAAATTTATTTGGAATCAATATTTAACTAATTAATTTGTTACAATTGGTCAACACATTAGAAAAAATATAGTTCTATTATATTAAAATCCTAACAGTAAGATTTTCCGTATCTCATATATAATAAAAGCATAGCATTAACTTAAATATCGTGTTATATTGTCTGTTTTGGACTAGATTATATTGTCACTAAGAAATATTATCACATAATATTTGTCACACAATTATATTCTGATAAGATTATATAACTACTTAATTAATTATTATTATCTAAATTAAATATTATTTATTAATTAATTATAAGAGATTATCTCGCCTACGAGATTATCATAATTATATCCTTATTCTACGAAATTATTATAATTATATTCTTATCCTAATCGATATTTATTAAAAACAATTCTCCTAATCCTAATAGGAAAACTAAAAAACAACATTTATTTAAGACCCGACCCACATAGGACAATTACTATAATTCTCAAACGACTCTAAATTAAGATTTTAATATCACAGTTATCACAATATCTATTTAACCATTTAAGATTTGATTTTCGTTGGTTTAAAAAAAATCTCTAACCAATTAAGATTTGAATTTTGTTTGTTAAAAATAAAATTTTAACCAATTAGGATTTGATTTTTGTTGGTTTAGAAAGACCAATTAAAATTTGATTTTTGCTGGTTTAAAAGAAAATCTTTAATCAATTAAGATTTGATTTTTATTGGTTCTTTCAAAATAAATATTTCGTTGAGATTTTGATAAGAACCTTAATATGATTTTGTTTGTTCTAACAAATAAGGTTTTTGGATTTTAATAAGGAAATTAATTTAAATATTATTGGTCAACACAATAAAAAACAATAAAAATTATTGTATAGAGATATTCCTAATCCAAATCTCTATATATAATAAAATTGTAATGTTAACATTCATATATTTTATAATAAATTAAAAAAAATTTCTCTTGATAATATTTAATAAAATTCTTTAACTAATTCTTGATAATATCTTTATCTACATAATATTACCAATTATTTTTTTAATTTTAATATAAAAAGATTCTTAACTTATATTTTTATTATAATAAAATCGTAATAATAAGAATTTCCGTAATAAAATAATCGAGATTCTAAATTTTAGATTTTTTTGATTTGTTGATTTATTTTTTACTAATTAATTTGTCTGAATAACATTTGTTAAGATATTTTGTCACATGATTTGGTCTTATCTTTATCTCTTTGTAGCAATAATTTTTTTAAATTTCGTTAATAGAGATTTTGTTTATGATTTGGTTAATTTTTTGAACCTTAATTTGATTGGTTGTATTTTTGAATCTTAATTTGATTTTGTTAGTTATAGTTATTTTAACAAATAAGTTAGTTAAGATTATGAGAAGATCCTTAACTAAACAGATTTCCTTTGTTAAATTAAAATAATAAGATTAATTCAATAATTAACAAAATACCTTATATTTAATTCAATAATTGAATTTAAAGTCCCTAAATTGTTTTGATTGGTTAATTTGTTTAAACTAATTAATTTATCTTCTTGTTTATATAAAATTATTTTTAAAAACGAATTATTTATTTTTAATAGATTTCAGTGAAAACATACAATTACAAAGGAAATTTCAACCAATTAAGATTTGAGTTTTGTTAATTTAAAAAAGAATTTCATACCAATTAACATTTGAAATTTGTTTCTTAAAAAATGAAACCTTAACCAATTAAGATTTTATTTTTGTTGGTTTAAAATGAAATCTCTAACCAAATAAAATTTGATTTTCGATGGTTTTAAGAAGAACTCTTTAACCAATTAAGATTTGATTTTTGTTGGTCTGAAAATAATTTTTTTGTTTGGATTTTGATAAGAACTTTAAAGATGAGTTTTTTTGTTTTAACAAATAAGTTTGTTTGTATTTTCATAAGAATCTTAATTTAAATATTATAGTTCAACACAATAGAAAACAACAAAAAAAGTATTTTATTGAAATATTCCTAATTCAAATACAAATACTTTATATTTAGGGGAAAGCAAACAAATGATATTCTTAATTCTAATATAACCAAAATTTTAATCGTAGTCTATATAAATAATATCTCGGGACAAATTTAATAGCACCAAAGATTTTTTGTACTCTTTTTTTTCTCTCAATTTTTCTTTTTCTTCATCGTATATTTCTCTGAAATTTTTTCGTTGAAACCCAACAAATAAACCTGGAGGAGTAAAGTTAAAATTCTAAAACTCTAGAAAATATACACTTAAGTACATGTTCAAACAATTGATATGGTTCTTTATAATTTTAAGGTACATTATTAATAATTTATCTATGTGAATACCTTTATTATAATTTAAAATATTTTCTAATTAATTGATATGTATATATTTTAGGGTGATAACAAAATAGCCCCAGAATGCTCAAGTAGAAACAAAATAGCCCATGTGAGATTCACGGCCCACAAGGTGGGACTAGTACCAAAATAAACTCTATGATATATTTTTTTTCATCAAAAAAATATATTTTAGGGTGATAAAATTTGCTGTAATGTAAAAAAATAATGAATTGGTTTTCAAATTCAAAACATTTATTGAACAGTGAAGTACTAAAATGATTACAAACCTACAAGTTTCTCCTACAACTCAAGCTTACCGTATTTTTACTCATAACTTCAAGTTCTCTTTCATGTACACAACTACTGCCAACAGATCCTCTACCAGATTATAAATAATTAAATAAAACAAAGAAATATTACCTAACCTGTGCATAGCACGAGACATCATCTAGTCTTTGTAATAAAATAATAAAGATTTTAAATTTTAGATTTATTTTGATAGGTCGATTTATTTTAACTAATTAATTTGTCTGAATAGAATTTGTTTAGATAATTTGTCACATGATTTGGTCTTATCTTTATCTCTTTGTAGCAATAATTTGTTTTGATTTTGTTAATAGAGACTTTCTTTATGATTTGGTCATATTTTTGAACCTTAATTTGATTGATTGTATTTTTGAACCATAATTTGATTTCGTTATTTATAGTTATTTTAACAAATAGTTTGTTAAGATTATGATAGGTCCTTAATCAAACATATTTCATTCGTTAAATTATTATAATAACATTAATTCAATAATTAACTAAATAACTTATATTTAATTCAATAATTAATCAAATACTTTATCTCTATTATAAAAAACCGTATGAATAAGATTTTTCCTATATTTATAATAATTTATTAGAGATTTATAGTCTCTTGATTTGTTTTGATTTGTTAATTTGTTTAAACTAATTAATTTATCTTTTCGTTTTGATATAATTATTCTTAAATATAAATACAATTAAAAAGGAAACTTTGATTTGATTTTTTTTGTTAGTTTAAAAAGGTAATTTTTACCAATTAAGATTTGAATTTTGTTTGTTAAAAAAATGAAACCTTAACCAATTAAGATTTTATTTTTATTGGTTTAAAAAGAAATCTCTAACTAATTAAAATTTGAGTTTTGTTGGTTTAAAAAAAATCTTTAACCAATTAAGATTTCATTTGTGTTGGTTTAAAAATAAATCTTTTGTTTAGATTTGATAAGAACCTTAAGATGATTTTGTTTGTTTTAACAAATAAGTTTGTTTGGATTTTGATAAGAACCTTAATTTAAACATTATTGGTCAACATAATAGAAAACAACAAGAAAAAGTATTTCATTGAAATATTTCTAATCCAAATCCAAATACCTTATATTTAGGGAAAATCAAACAAGCAATATTTCATATTCTAATAGAACAAAAATTTTAATCGAAGTCTATATAAGAACATCTTGACACAAATTTAACAATATCAAAGATTTTTGCATTCTTTTTTTCTCTCAATTTTTGTTTTTCTTTAACATATATTTCTCTAAAATTTTTTCGCTAAAACCCAACAAATAAACCAGGAAGATTAAAGTTAAAATTTTAAAACTCTGGAAAATATACACCAAAGAACATGTTCAAATGATTGATATAGTTCTTTGTGATTTTATGGTGCGTTATTAATAATTTAAATATGTGAATACTTTTATAATAATTTAAAATATTTTCTAATTGACATATATATATATATATATATATATTAGGGCGATAAAATTTACTGTAATGTGAAAACTGATTTGGTTTTTAAATTTTAAAAAAAATTTAAACAATGAAGTACTAAAATCATTACAAACCTACAAGTTTCTCCTACAACTGGAGCTTATTGTACTTCTACTCATAACTTTAAGTCTTTTTCATGTACACAACCACAATTAAGCCAACAGATCCTCTATGAGATTCTGTGTTTAGACTAAAATTGGTTGATTACCCTAAATTACTTGAAAGATGACTTAAAGATATCTATCTTATACGTAATAATAAGTTTTTAAGAAAATATTATTTTTGATTGTAAGTATTAATGAATAAGGAATTTCAAAAAATGCCCTTTTTGATATGCTTGTTTTCAAAAAGAGTCTCCTCATGCCTATTTCTTTCTCCCAATTTCCAAAGGAAAATGTAAGTTTTGAAAAAGAGCATGTCAAAATTTAAATAAATACGGGTTCAAAACACTAAATAAATATGAATCTAAAATTTAAGTTATAAACGAGTATAAAAACACAAATGAACATGATTCAAAACATAAATGACACGAGTCAAAAAAATTTATATGCAAAATTGTAATATATCGATTTATTTTTAATATATAAAATATTTTTATATATAATTAATTAAATACTTTACACATACAAATCAAACATTAAAATAAATAAATAAAACAAACAAATAATACCTAACCCGTGCATAGCACGGGACATCATCTAGTATCCTATTATATTGGTAACAAAGCTATATTGGTAAGATAATTATCAAGTAAGATTGGTAACAAGTTAAAGAAAAATAACCATCGATATTGTTTTTTAATAAGATACAATTATCGAGTTAGTTTAGTTTTTTATAGATGTCTTTGATCTTAATTCTAACAAAAAATATGATCCTAAACTGCTAATTTTAACAGAAAATAATTAATTAAATATATTCTAGATAAATATGTGTATATAAGATCTCAATCTTAATTTAAAAGGAAATTGTGAATATTAATCTCTATATATACATAAACATATAGACAATTTTTTCAACTCTCTTCAACTTTTCTAGCTTTCTTCAACTTAATTATTTCTCTTTTGTTTACATCCAACACAATAGACAAATAAAAAAGGTAATCATTTAAAGTTAAATGTACCATTATTTTGTTTTACAAATATTAATATAATATTTTATTAATATTTATATACATATATAAATATATGTTTTATGAATGAAAATCTCATCGTCTCAGTTACTTAATTACTTAATTTTTATAGGTTAAATAACAATAAACACAAAAACTTAAAACAATACAAGTTATTTACAATAACTAGCAAAAAAAATTGTATCGTCGTACGGTGATACGAATTCTAAGGAAGTGGGAAGCAAGAATTTTAAATGAAAATAATGAGCTTATATGAATAAATTTTCTCTTACATGATAAAAAAGTGAATTTTAATATGTTTTTTCCTTATTCGACAACAGTTTTATTATGCAACTAAAAATAAATCTTTCTACAACATGGGAATACTATTCAAGGCTTTATGCATCATTTTCCTATGAAAAAATTTGGAAATGCACTATGATAAAATTTATTATTTTAGTATGCAAGATTGCAATAAAATTTACAAAGTTATATAATATTGAAACAACTCAAAATAATCATATTATAGACCCAAAAAGATCTAGAAGATGTTTGACATAAAAATTGGCCAAACGAGGTATAGATTTTTCTATAAGATTATATGGTTTGATATATTTTACTATACTAATTATTCATAATATTATAAATATGTTAAATATAATTATTTTAAAACCGTGCATCGCACGGGTCCATATCTAGTAAATTATAATAAATTATTATAAATTATAATAAATTAGATTAAATTATATTAAATTAAAAATAAATCAAAATAAATTTTATAAATTATTTTAAATTGAAGATAAATTAAATAAATGACAGAAATTAGGATAAGCTCTTGCAAAACGTACTTTTTGCCACTGAATAATAGAAGATCCTTTTAAAAGTTCTAATTAAACATTAGTCTAATATGTATGTATAATGTTGACTTTGTGGGTGTGTTGTGTATTTCAATTAGATCATATTTTTATTGTTCTGGGCTTGAACCAGGTTCTTCCCCAGAATGTGCTGAGGAAATACTTAACATACTCGAAGTTGTATGTAAAATCATAGCAATGATTATTAGCTATCACATAGTGTGATAACTAAAAATTGCATAGCATTACACAAATGTTATTGTAGATAGAACTATTATAGCACGTTGATTGGCTTATCATATTTTTAATTAGAAAAAGTAGAAGCTCTATAACAATCAATATTACAACACTTAATATTTGCCATAATATCTTATTTAACATAGCACAGAAAAATAATACTATTATATAATCCGGATCTATCAGAACTTTCAAATGATATATAATATGTATGCTAGCAAATTTTCTGCACTAACAATGTGTATTTTTCTTGTAGTGGAAGGCACCAGAAATACAAAGCACCAATGAAAAGAAATATATAGAAGAAAACGAAACTACTCCATAAATTGACGATGAGAAAGTGTTACAATAAAAGCAACTTAATTAAATAAATACCATCCACGATTTTCTTAAACACGTAAACTAACTCTTAAAAGAGAGATGTAATGTTGAATCAATCAACACGTGTTCCTATATGTTGAAAATGCCACAACTACATGTGTTGGTGTATGTTAATCTTAACTTTAATACCATGTTAGATTAAAAATTAGGTTATGAGCGAAAAAGTGGCGACGGCGATTTGTGAAAATGCGATGATGGCAGACGTGGTGAACACGGGTCCTCCTCCTAAGGCTCCACCGGATAAGTTGAAGTCATGGGCACATCATGTGGCAAATTCCGTAGAAGGAGGAGGACAATTGCCAGAAGGTTTGTTAGATGATAAGTTGATTGATGCGAAAATGAGTCTAGCGTATCCAGGTGGCGAAGATGCGGAACCTTTCATTAATGTTGACCAGGAGATTGTCGAAGTCATGATTTATGGACGGTGGAAATAGTGCATGCTTGTTAAAGTTTTGGGGAAATCAGTCCCGACTGTGGTTTTAAACAGGAAGCTAAGAGAATTATGGAGACCTAATGGTGAGATGGTTGTGTTAGATATTCGAGAGCAATATTTTCTTTGTGTGTGGGAATTAAGATGAGTATATGGCGGCTATTTCAGGTGGTCCATGGCATATGCTCGAGGGTTAACTTCTAGTCTAGACTTGGGATCCAGATTTCGACCCTCTATGCGATTATGTTTGTATACAGCTACAACATCTTCCGGTGAGCTACTATCATCCTAGAATTCTCTCAAATATTTCTCAAAGCTTGGGGAAGCCAATCAAAGTTTATCTTACTACACTAAACGTGACAAGAGCCAGGTTTGTTGATATGTCTGGATTTTACCTCTTTTTAGGACTATGTTTCCGCTCATTTTGGATTATATACATAGAATTTCCATAATTTTAGGGCCATTTAGGTGTATTTTGTACTTGCATTTGCATATCGAGTGATTTAGGTATTTTGGAAGCTTTTTGGAGTGTTTTGGGCACAAAAGTATACAAGCATCCATCTGGACGTTATTGGAGTGCAAGAATGGACCGAAGAAAGCAGCTAGGACCAAGATCCTTTTCACCTCGCACCCAAGCCTCAAAGTTAGTATCGCGAGTCTGGAGTCTGACTTGGTGGACGCAAGCGCTCCCACCTTTCTGAAGTCACTCGCTCCTCAAACTTCTTCCTTGCAACCTGACCTGCGAGCCTAAACCTTGCCGAAGAGAGAAGCACACCTCCAACCCACTACTCGAAGTTTCACATGCGAGTGCTGTATCTTATTTGTTGTTGTTGACTCTTTTAAGTCGGTATAGACCATTTAGGGTTATCTTGTAGTGGGTTATAAATACACTTATAACCCACAAAAACCAGAATCAATCATCATTTACTATATTTTCCAATTCCTGCAAAGTTTAAGTTTCCCTTTCTCTCTCTTTTCCTTAGTTTTTACCATTTTCATGTTAGATATGTTCTAGATCATTAAGGTACTTTAATTTCTATTTTTATCTTTTTGTTTAGTTCAATTTTGTTCTTTCCATCTATGTATTTCATTTCCATCTTTGAGTTTATGTTTTTTAACATGAAATCTGAGTAGATCCATTAGGGTTCTTGAGGATGGGGTAAATTAGGTTTCTAAGCTTGTTAAAGGTTATTTATGCATAGATCTCTCCGATTTACGTTGTTCATAATGCCTATTTCTTTCAGATCAACTGAAATATGATCAATACCCATTTCTAGTAGCTAAATGTTTGTTGAAATGTTTGACTAAACCTCGCTTGAAAAATTAGTTCCAAGCTCGAGATATTGTTGTTAGGACTGTTATTAGACTGTCTTAGGTCCAATCTTAATGCCTCCTAGATTGCTAATCATTGATGAGAATCAAATCTGATTGTTTTCTAGGTTGAGTTTCATTTTATGAGAATGAGTGAGATTGTTGATTCCTTGTCTAGAGATCATCCCTATTAGGTTGTTAAGAAAGCTTTAGATCCTCACTCCTTGAGAACCCCTCTTTAGCCTATTATTACTTGTCTTTTTCACACTCTGTTTTATTGCTTAAACTCTGTTCTGGTTTACTCTGTTTTAGCTTGTCATGTTTTGCTTTTAGTTTCATTTGATGATTGTGACAAAATCTGGATTTACATTTCACCTTGATTAGGATAGATCCTCCATGTTATGAGTGCTAGTAATCTCATCCTTGGTTCAATACCTTTTTTGGTGCTTTAATTATCCTAGCATGTTAGGATTTGATAACATAGGGGTAAAAATCGTGTTATCAAATTGGTGTCATTGCCATTTGGGTGATTTGCTTTGCTACACTCGGACACTTAGATCTCTTGAGCCCATGTTCTGTCGCTATTAACTTGTTTTGGTGTTTTTGGTGAAGTTACAAGATTACTCGCAGGCTGCACTCACAGGAACAACCACGAGGCCAGCCTTCAGTCTAGTCTTCTCCAGCACTCGCTAAATCAGCTTGACTCATGTGAGTTGAGCTCTGCTTTCTGAGTTGGGTTTGTGAGGTTCATGCAAACAAGATCGAAAGGCAATAAAAACTTACTCAGATATCTGGACCACATCAATTTGCTTCCAGGAGAGCTTAGCGAGCAAAGGGAAATGATTCAAACAAACAATACACAAACAGTCAATATGGACCCAAGTACAACTCCTGAGGGATCCACTGATGGCACACCACAACCTCTAGCTATTGTGGCTCAAACAGCAAGGGCTCAAGCTAGACACCCACAGTGCATTGGAGTTGGTGATGCACCCAATATTCACACTCAAAGGCATGATATTCTGCCACCAGGCATTCCAAACGACGACTTTGAGATTAAGAGTCCTCTCTTTGCTATGGTCCAAGGAAACAAATTCCATGGGTTGCCTTCTGAAGATCCATTGGACGATCTAGATAAATTTGAGAGGCTTTGTAGCATAACAAGGATCAATGGTGTAAGTGAAGACACACTAAAACTAAGATTGTTTCCATTCTCACTTGGAGACAAAGCACACTTATGGGATAGGCACCTTCCACTAGGTACAATATATAATTGGCATGATTGCAAGAGAGTGTTCCTTGCAAAATTCTACTCAAACTCAAGGACTGCAAAGTTAAGGAATCATATATCTTATTTTGTTCTGAACAATTCCGAGACATTGCATGAGGCATGTGATCGTTACAAATCCTACCAATCCCAATGCCATATCACGGTTTCACTGATGAAACCATCCAGAGCAACTTCTACAGAGGAGTTCACCGTAAGATTCAGATGTTATTGGACACATCAAGTCATGGGAATTTCTGAATCAGATGTCGATGATGGGAGAGCTTTGGTAGAGAATTTGGCACTTGCAGATTGACAATACATTGAAGACTATTACATGACTATGCAAGGCACATCAGACTCAAATCCAACAACAAGGAAGGAGCTGAAGATTCTGCATGAGAAGCTGGATCGATTGTGGTTCACACTAAGAAAGTCAGCCTTGTCGAGGACGAACAGATTCAAGAAGGGGAGGATGAATAGGTTGAAGAGGTCTGCTTTGTTCAGAATCAAGGTACTAACAAGCTATGGTTAACTACAAACAAAACTTTAACTTGTCTTGTAGGAGTACCAATGTGGCTAATCTACAAGACCAGGTTTACCATCCTAAGCCTAATTAGCAAAGGACATAGATTCCAAAGGAGCACTACCAACAAAGTCTTCAACCAGCACCAGCTGCACAACAAGCTCCTACGCTTGCTCAGCCTAAGCATCCTGAGGTTATGGACCTATTACAGAAAATTCTTTAAGGGCAAACAACACAGCAAGCTGAAATTATGAAAACATTTGCTGACGTGCATAACAGGATTGATACATCCTATAATGATCTGAACTGCAAGTTTGAAACTCTCAATGCAAGGCAGAAATATGGAGCCAGCAAACTTCTTCTACAGTAAAAACAAGTGGCCAGCTACCAGGTAAAGCAGTGCGGGATCCTAAGGAGTACACCGCTCTAGTCCATCAGACTACGAAGTGGTAAAGTGCTACCTACTCATGCTGAGGGTAAAGAACACACTGAGGACAATGTGATCCAAGAAGGGGAGGGGAAAGAAGCTGAAAAATCAACTCCAACTAAAGGCCTCGCGTGTACACCTCGTAGTCCACTTCGAGTAGAGCTTCAGGTATTCAAACATCTGGTGTTGATAAGGTTTTGAGTACACCTATGACTCAAAGTTCAGCCAAGCCTAAGGCACCTTTTCCTGGATGCCTTAAGAAAGGCTAAACTTAGAAGTATAAGAATCTCTTTGACAAAAAAAAGAAATAGATTGAGCTAAAGATACCTATCTTGGAAGCATTTGCTCTTATACCTCAATACAAGAGTTTCTTGAAGAGGCTATTAAGGAAGAGGCTAAGGAAGTGGAAGGTCTGTCTCTTGAGACCCAAGAGTGCAATTCTGTCATAATGCATGTACTCCCTCATCAGCAGAAGAGAATACTGATTGAGAAGTTGGAAGATCCTCAAACCTTCACCCTGCCCTGCACATTGGGTCATCTAACTTTCAACAAATGCTTCTGTGATTTGGGAGCTTCAATCAGCCTTATACCAATGTCGGTTTCTCAAAGGATTAGATACAACACCTATAAGTCTTGCAAGTTCTCATTAATCTTTGCTGACAAATCAACCAGATTGCCTCAAGGTCTTTTGGAGGATTTACCGGTTAGTTTTGGAAATGTCTAAGTTCCAACAGACGTTGTGGTACTTGAAATGGATGAAGAACCTCACGTTCCTCTACTGCTTGGAAAGCCATTCTTAGCCTAAGTGGGAGCCATGATTGATGTCAGAAATAGAACCAGAGAGCTGAACTTGGGAAAGGACATCAAGATGAAGTTCAATCTGAAGGGTGAATCAAGGAGGCCAACCACTGCAAGCAAGGATTTTGTGATTAAGGGGATTGTTGACAAAGGGGTTGTTGAGACCTACGAGGAGGGGACTCTGGTTCCTCTCCCTTCACCATACCGACTAAAAGTATGAAGAGTCGAGCTTGAGACTTCAAACAAGCTCACTTGGGAGGAAGTCCCATGAATATCCATTGTATATATTTCTTTTATTTTGCAAACTATTTTCCTTTTGTGTGTGGTTGAACCGTCTGTTTTTTAGGTGCAATGAGCATTCTAGGACCAAAGTCAATGCTCTTGGCAGTAATTATAGAAGGTTGAACCGTAACGAGCCAAAATCTAACATGCCTCGCACCTGGACATTGCAGGCGCAATATCAAGTTCTGAAATTTCTGGATAAGAAACAACAGCACTCACATCTAGATTGTGAGTAGGTAGCTCAAGTAGTGTCCAATTCATGCCTTCAACCCCACTGAGGGGCCTACTTGAGCAACCGAAAAAATCTATCCTTATATGTGGTTATGTAGTAAGTGAGTGATGTCGTTAAGGGACATATCTTGGAAAACCATATCTTGATCCCTTGTTGACATCACCTAGTTCACTATAACACATCATCCAATAATTTAGCCAATTAATCCCATCCTCTTAGGATAACTCATTGCTTAATCTATGGACATTATTCAAATTGGTTTGAGATTAAGCATTTATATGTTCATACTAAGTCAACTCTTTATATATATGTTTGTCATTCTCTTGTCTTTAGATATTTGTTCAAATAGGAAAATGATCTATATCAAGGAGTTGGGCAAGTCACTGAACACTATAAGGGATCGGTTTGACTAATGAGAATAGGCAGAACAGTACTCGAAGCCTGATTTGCGAGTAGCCCATGAGAGGCAAGCCCATCAAAAGCTTCTAGAAGGTGTTGATAGCTTGACTCCACTATGGTTAGTGAGTGGGACCTACGAGGCTGACCAGAGTTAAATTAACTCTACTATGGTTTACGAGTGGTTCTATTCGAGTTAAGGATCCAATGGAGCCAGTATTGACCCAATTTGAATTTAAGGGACGAATTTGGTCAGACTCACGAGGGATAAACACGAGGAGCACCCTTGGAGTCAGAATTTGTCCCCCACTAAATGCAACTTGCTCGAATAACCCTAGCTTTCCCTGCCCCTATAAATAAATCATCAGCCTTGCCATCTTCCCACACTAATTATTCAGCACTCTCTCTATAAAAATTTTCTCTCTCTAGACTTGAGTTTTCTCTAAAGAAGAAGCACCACTTACAGCTCAACTGCGAGGAGAAAGCGCGAGGCCCGAGTCAGACGGAACCTGTTCCAGGATTTTGAAGGATTGAAGACTTCACTCGTATAAGCCACCGTAAGGAGCCAGCGCGAGGAACTATTTTTATGAACGAAGAAGAGTTTTTGGGTTTGATTTTTCTACATTCAGCCATGCCTTCTCACTCTCTTGCTGGTAAACACGTCAAAGTGATCCGGAGAAGGGCCAAGGACAATGCTAGGGAAAGGAAAAAGCATGATAACGATTGGGAGTTGGAAGACTCGCCGCCTATGTCAAATCCGAGGAGGAGTAGCATAAGTGGCCGGAATTTCATAATCAATTTGGAGAGTGAAGATGAGGAGCCTGCTCCTGAACCGATTGCAAGAAGTTTAGCTGTAAGTACTCTCTCACCTACTCATTGGGGGTTGAGATATGGATCCCTTGTGGATTCTCTTAGAAAATCCTTGCGCAAAGAGCAGAATAGGAAGCCGATCTATGGATTGAGCAACTGGGGTGTAAGTGGGACGCAAGGAGCAGGGTCTTCAGCACTAGCAATTGCTAAAGGCAAAAGGATAACATCGCCATTGGACAGCGAGGAGGATAGTATAAATGAGAGAAGTGAAGAGCAGAGGGGCTCTCCAATGGATGTGGATCAAGAAAGAGAGGACAGTGGGGATAATGATCAAACCGGCAGTTCAGGGAATGATGAAGCTCGAGAGGAGCCGGACACAGAGTACCTAAGGAACATCAGAACCCTTAGGATATATGGCTATAGATAGAAGGAAGCAAGGATGGCTATCGAGATTGATCAGGCAGAGAAGCGAGGGAAGCCTGCAAGGAAGACATCCACGCCTAAAAAGGCCTATGAAGCGCTGAAGATAATGGGTATGAAGTGCACGATCTACCCTCAAACAGAAACAATGGACTGTCTAGGCATCATCAGGGATGTGAACAGGTTGTTTGAAGCTTGGGGATTGACACGTTTTATGTATCTCGTCTCCAGCATCTATAAGGACAAGACTTTGAACTTTCTAGCAATTGTGGACTTTAGAGAGTATGTCACCAAAATCCCAACATTAATGGAGAGGGTTGGAGCTGGATACATAACCTTCAAGGTCCCTAACCAGAACTTCAAGTTCACTCTAAGGCATATGAATGAGTTGTTTTGTTTTTGTTTTGGAGAAGCAGTGTACCCAAACATCGATGAAGATAAGCTCAATGAAGTCTGGAATATGATCAGTGGAGCTGAGAAGTTTGATCTATCGAGGAGCAAGGGGAGCTGGATTAGGAGCCCTTGCCTCAACTATGCGAGGAGGGTGTTGCAAACCTTCTCTATGAAAAACCGTCAACTCAACCTATGGGAGATGCAACTATTAGTTATGGGATTGAAGGACATTGTGGGAAAACGAAAAATGGAAGGATGGTTATTGGGGATGATGAGAACTCCAGGATGGCATTTGTTCTCGCTAAACAACTCACTATGTATAGAACAAGGTCTATAGCTCAAGTTTAGAAAAGCAACCCAAAACCAATTCTGAATGGCGGAGTACTGACAGGGTTTATGATTGCGAAGTATTTGAAAGGGGTGGACATCCTAGCAAAGGAAGAAAGAAACGGTAAGGTCATCTACAAGTTCTGCCATCCAGAAAAGGTGAATGTTAAGATCACTCTCCGATGCCCAGAATTCACTACATTTGGGGAGAGACGCATTGCGGAGTTCATTCCTCCGCTCACTGCTTTCGTAAAGAATCAAATTCAGCCTCAAGCTCCCCAAGCCGCACAAGAAGAAGGTGACGAGGAGATAGACCCTAAGGTCTACTTTTTTGAGGAATATAATGCACCAAAACAGGGAGCTGCAACCTGGGAAGCCAAAAGCACCTAGGAAAGCTCCAAAAGCTTGGGAAGTAGTTGGTTAAAAAGGTTAAGGGGCTGACAAAAGAGAAACATGAGTCGAAAAGGGAACGAGAGGAGTTGAGAACATAAGTGGATGCCTTGAAAGAAAGCATTGGTGGAGAAACATACCAGCCTTGCCTCCACAGCGTCATTCAGTGTCAGCTCAACATACTCACATGCCTCGCCTTGAGCCATCAAGGCATTCCTCAGTTGATGGATCACTGGTATATAGAAGGAGGGATAGATTGGGTAGGAGGCATCACTTCGGTGCCCAACTTGATAAGCAGAGCCGCAAGTCCACCCGCTTGTGCCAGAAACAGGAGCCTCGCAAGCACCCTGCACAAGACCCAGCAACAAGGGCAATGCACACATGCCTCAACACATCGTACTAGTGGAGGGAATAGCTCTAGTGAGCTATCCTGGTCGTACAACTACATGCTTAAGAATATGAATGCCTCAACCGCACACGTTTTTGACTTCTAAAAGATACCTTTCTCCAACCTATCAATGTAAATACCATTGCATTTTTATTGCTTTTGCTTGTTAAATGTCTAGGGTTCTCCTTGACACTTTTATCCACACAAGGGACCGTGTGACTTAAGTTTGGGGGAGGGTTCTATAGTGCACTTGACTATGTTTTCTGTGTTCTTATTTTCTATTCTCACAGTAGAAACATGCATTCTTCTAAGTTTGATAAAAATCTAAAAATATTTTTCATTTAGCATATCGCATTGCATAGCATTGCATTTAAGCCATAGAAAAACTATAAAAATTTGAAATTTTTTGAAAATGCATTCCAGTTCATGTAGATACATTCATTTAGTATTGTGTCTGTGCTAAATTCATATAGGATTCATCCATCTCCACTTGTGTTTTGGGAATTATCTTGTTAAGGATGTGCATTATGTTAAGTCATTCATGCATATTTGTTTAGATTTGCTTTGATTTTACATTTTAGAGTTTTAGATAGATCAAGTCGCATATTTTCTTCTTTTTTGTCATTTTTAGGTGATCTTGAGTTTTATATGGAGACTTGGAGACTTGGTGAAGGATGGACAAGCAAGGAGATGAAGTGAAACGCATCAAACAAACAAGAAAATTTGGTTGTGGAGAACTTAACCACTTTGGCGTACAATGCCTTTGGTAAAGAAGCACTATAATGTGCTTAAAGATGGTGATCGATGAAGACCTTCCTGGGAACGTAATTGGCTGAAATTTCAAAAAACAGATGGCCACAAGAGTCAGATTTCATTCGGTGGTGGTTTGAAGGCATTTGGACGAGTGGTTAGAAAGACACGACGAACTTACTCAACATATGTCATTATGGATGCGTACGGCCCAAAAATGCAATTCAAGTGACCTCGACCATTTGGTCGACTTTCCTCGGGTCAACTTTGGGTCTCTGGACTCAGAATACACTAGAACTCCCCTCATCGACCAAAGGCCCGACACCAAAATGCTCGATGCCTCCCGATCTTCACCAAAAATCATCCGTGAACACACATCGGGCGTTTTCTCGACAACGCCAGGTCGATGGGTCCAAGCACGTGATTTCTTCTTCTTGGGTTGCTCAACATCGACCATTTGGTCGACCAAGACGACCTTGACCCTCAGCCAACACGCGATCCTTTGCCAAGCTTCAATTTTTGACCCGGTTTGTCCCGGGGCGATCTGGATCTGTTGTTTTTTGGGATTTTGGGCATGATGCCCTAATTTTAAGCCTATAAATACTAGAAAGAAGAGAGCCACTCGAGACCTTAGGTTATTTTAGATTTATGTTAACATTTTCTTAAGTATTTAGTGTTGTTCTTAAGTATTTCGAATTTCATTCTCTTACTCTCATTAATTATTTTTATGCTTTTACTTGCTGCATTTTGCTTGTTTGTTCTTCATTTTCGAATGATAGAGTAGTGATTGACAGGTTAATAGATGCTAGGAAAATTATCGCCCGAGAAGTGTTAGATGAAATTCCCGAAAGACTCTTTTGTGGGTTTTTCTTTCATAGCCTTTGAGAGATGATGCTTTGGGGATTAGTGGTCTTAGTGAGCTCGAGTTTAATGCTTATTGATGGATTGGTTTGCAAATGAGAGTTTAGCAATATCAATTGATTAGTATAGAGGTTAATGCCATGAAAGTGGGTTAGTCTAGTTGATATGTGACTCATGGCCTAGGATGGCTCTTATTAGATGTTATGCACCTTGATTTGATTGTTATTCTCATTGATTTGCCTATCCATTAGCATATCATTGATGGCTATTAGTTTGTGTCCTATTCTTTGTTTAGTGTTTTTGTCATTTCCTTTATGTTTGGTCTTGCTTGATTTGCTTTGACTTGGTTTGCTTTATTGTTAGTAGTCTTTTAGTTTCAAATCATTCCTATTGCTATAGCTTAAGTCCAAATTCTCATAATCCTAATGTGCTGGTTCTAGATTCTCGTGGGTTCGAACCTCAAATGCTTTCAATGATAGTTGTATTTCGTTTTCTTTTTATTTAATTGGTTGTTAGTAAAGACGCTTGCATCATTCAACTAGGATGAAAGAAATCGCGAATGATCCAAACACAGAGTTTGTGTGAATTTTAGTGCATTAGGAGAACCATATATGCATGGGTCAGTTACATTATCATCATACTTAGGGCCATTAGTACGTGAGCATGTATCGTTCACAGTTGAAAAGTGGAGAAAGATTGGTGAAGACATCAACACTATTCTCTAGAAATCTGTGCAAGTTACAGAACCTTGACCCTTACATTTACATTAAACATATGGTCTTTGATGTTTAACTTACTTTCTAAGCATCCAAAAAAAACCAGAATTGATTCTTTATTGCTCTGATCCATGCTTTGAGTACTTAGTTTTATCCTAACTTGTTTTGTACCTGAAAAACTTCTAAATGACTAACAAAGACTCCCAAAACCAATAAAAATATGAGCTAAAAACTGAAAAACATGTGATCAACTCCTTTAGACTTAGTCTTTTGCTTATCCTCAAGAAAACAAAAAAAAAACAATACAAAAAAGTGAAGTGAAAACGCATGAACTCATTTGTCATAATTACACCACAAGAACATTCCCTTTATTAAACCACGTGAAAAACTTACCTGACAGAACCGAGACCAACTTGTACTTCCCCCAGAGTTTACATATGTCCTGCGCAAACTCCACAATTCAAATAAGCAATCCGAATGCACTATACCAACTTCCTAAATTATCTAAATGCGGTCTCACCAAGGGAATATTCGATCAAAGGACACCTGGATTATTCTTCAGCCTTACCTTGAACACACCGAGTATCTTTCCTATGGTTCCTTTCCTCTCATTTCATTCACATTCCAGCCAATTTTTCCCTACTTACCTAAAGTATCATTTTATTTTTTCTATTGGCCACACAACCAATATCTCCCTTCTTACCTAGGGTATCATTGTAATTTTTTTATTGGCTGCATTCTTTAGTAACTCAAAGAATGTAGGCCAAGATTAGCCTCATTGGAGATTTTTCCTCAGCTTACTAGCATTGCATCCAACTTTGTTTAACAGTTACTTCAGAAGTGACATATTCAGCATAAGCACTTTGAAATGATCAATAAAAGGGAACCACACTCACATAGATAAGTCTTTGAGAACAGAAGAGGAAACCCAATCAAATATATGCCAACCCCTTGGCCAAAAGATTAAGTCAGGTTATGTGTGAAGTCGGCATGAGATTCTTCGAATACCTGAGAGGATATGGGTAACTTTGAAAAGTTGCACGATATCTAGGGTTTCAATAGTGAACCGATTCCTGTCAAATCTGAGTCAATGGTTACTTAAGTTCTTGAAAATGCAAGAATACTACGAAAATCATGGTTCCTACAACCGCTTTTTGACTCAATAATAGTGTTAGTCACAACAAGTGTCTTCCCCTATAATTACATCATACGATCCCGGTTTAAGATAAATCTGAAGAGAGCACGACTCACGCAAAAAACTAAGATAAGAAAAATACAATAAAATGAAAATGTGACATGTAAGAGAAATAGACAAACTCTACTGATCCTATGGACTGAAGCTATCGTGATCTCTTAGAGCACGGCAACATCATGCGAAGCGCATGTCAATGGTCACCTCATCGGCCTCGTCCTTTGACGCAGCAGTACGCTCATCTCTAGCAACATTGAATCTTGCGTCACCAGCTCTAGTGCATGTCTCATCTCATGCACTCCTTGATGGACCGCCTAGGAGAGAAGATGTTGGCACCTTGATCTTTCTCAATGCGTCCCAAATGTGTCACATCATAGAGTGTTTCATGGTCTCAGTCTCATGCACCATCGCGTGTACTCCATGTTAGTAATATCATCAGAGAAAGCAGGGAGATCATACTCAGCAGTGTACTCATGACTAATGTGCTCCATCGCGGTATCTGTAGGAATCGGTGTCTGAGTAGAGGTGACGGAGGAATTGGATCAGCATCTCCACGAGATGTAGATCGTCGAGCATGGAGAGGCTCTAGTTGTGTAGTCCCTGAATGAGTAATGTGAGCCTCGACCTCGACATTGGATTGACAAATGACAGAGGTATAGCAAGGCATGTAAAGCTTCCACAAGTAAGACTCCAACTCGCAGGCGCAGTACATGTACTTAAATCCCGTTGTCGTGTAGGTGCAGTTGGTGATATACCTCTCATCCATCAATAGATTCTCTCGACCTTGGGCATGTCACTAAAATCAATTATGTGATGCAAGAGTATTTGAGTGAGTAGGCTGCTGATTGTCTCCTTCAGGGGTGTGGAAGGCAAACCTCTGAAACGGCAAGTACTAATCATCTGGGGAAAAATAAAACCAAAGTTGACGTTGTGGCATGGTTGTGTAGGCTGAGTGTATTCATAAAGATCCAGTACTGCTGAAGCAATTGCATAGTGCAACATAGTGAGTTCTCGCTTAGTAACTTCTCCAGACTCCTCCTTACCTGAAATAGTATACCCTATGATCTTCCCAACCATCCAAACTACAGGATTCGTGATGTGAGTTAGCTTCGCTGAATGATCCTCATACCCCATTTGCTGTGATGTGCCACAACTCATAATTAGGTGGTTAAGTTAGCTGAAAGCATGCAATCATAGCCGTGTCTGTGAAAACTGTAAATATCGCACAGCTCTACTATCATTATCTTGTACAAGACACCACTGGAGATAAACCTAAGTTTAGCTTCGCTCAATGGACATTGTGGATTAGTGATGCACGCATTTTTATTAACTACCAATTAAATACAACAAATGCAAAGCAACTACCATTGAAAGTATTTGAGGATCGAACCCACAAGAATATAGAATCAACACAATAGGACTATGAGAATTTAGACTTAAGCTATAGCAATAGGAATGATATAAAACTAAAATATTACTAACAATAAAGCAAAGCACACCAAACCAAATCAAGCAAGACCAGACATAAAGGAAATGACAAAAACACTAAACAAAGAACAAACACACAAACTAGCAAGCAATAAGTTTATGGCTAGGCAATTGATCAATGAGAATAACAATCGAATCAAGATGCATAAGGTCTAATTAAGAACCATCTTAGGGCATGAGTCACATAAAACCTAGACTAACCCACTCTCATGGCTTTAACCTCTATACTAATCAATTAATATTGCTAAACTCTCATTTGTGAACCAATCAATCTATAAGCATTAAACTCTAGCTCACTCAGACCATTAATCCCCAAAACATTATCTTTCAAAGACTATGGAAGAAAAGCCCACGAAAGAGTCTTTCAAGAATTTCATGGAACACCTCTCGGGCAATGATTTTCCTAGCATCTAGCTTTGAATTGCCAACGAAAATCTAGCATTAACAACATTCTAAGTGAAGGAATCAATAGATCTAACATCCTAAACACAAGATTCAACCATAAACTCAAGATCTACCTAACCATTAACCTATCAATCACTACTCTATCATTCCAAAATGAATAAAAATCAAGCAAAATGAAATAAACAAAAGCATAAACATAATTAAAGAGGAGATGAGAAAGGAAATCTAAAACTCAGTATATGGGTGAAGATGGTCCTAAGATCATCTTCCCTTTGGGAGTCAAACAATCCTACCTTTTCTCTTAAGAAAACAATGGTAAATCGAAAATTGGATTATGAAAAAGGTTACACACTTGTTTCTCTTGTCTCTAGTATTTATAAGCATTAAATTAGGGCAACCAGCCCAAAAGCCCAAAACAAAACAGATCCGGGTTGACCCGGTTCAAACCGGGTCAAATATTGAAACTTAGCAAGTGAGCACGTGTTGGCTGGTGGTCGAGCATGTCTTGTACGACCATATGGTCGATGTTGAGCAACCCAGGAAGATGAAATCATGCTTTGTGTCCCATCGACCTAAAATGTTCGAGCAAATACTCGATGTGAGTTCATAGATGATTTTTGGTGAAGATCGGGAAGCATCGACTATTTTGGGTCGGGCCTTTGGTTGATGAGTTGCGTTCTAGTTTATTCTGATTCCACCAACCCAAGGTCGACGCGGAGAAAGTCGACCAAATGGTTCAGTCCACTCAAAATCGTGTATTATGCCTTATAGGTCACCTAAAATGACCCAAAATGAGAAAATATGCAACTCAATCTATCTAAACTCTAAAATGCAAAACTAATGAAACCTTACACTAAAACGAATGAAAGTGATTGTTATATGATGAGAAAATGATCACAACTTGAATGGAAATGCAGGTATATGATGCGTATCAACTCCCCCAGACTTGTCTTTTGCTTGTCCTCAAAGCAAACAACAGAAGACCAAAGAGAGTGGTTGAGAGTGGGAACTCTAATCCAAAGCAAGGGGAAAACGCCCAAAACCTACATAAACTTTTTTCGTCGTGCCAATTCATACACGAACTTGTGTGCCAGACTTAAACCTAAGTTTATTGATAAAAATTGTGAATTTTATACACGAACTATTATTTTTCGGCCAAAATCAATGTTGACCGTTATCTCCGTTAGTCAACCGTTAACGTGACACGTGTATGGCTGAACACGTGACACGTGTATAGTCAAATAAATTTTATTAAAATAAAATCAAAATTAATGAAAATAAATTGTAATAAATTATAATAAATTAAAATAAATTATTTTAAATTAAAAATAAATTGAAATAAACTAAAATAAATTATAGTAAATTATAATAAATTAAAATAAATTATTTTAAATTGAAAATAAATTGAAAATGAATTATTTTAAATTGAAGATAAAATGAAATAAATTACATAATATGGAATAAAATAAAATAAGTACATTAAATAAATACATAAAATAAATAAAAATAAATAAAAGTATAATAAATTGAAATAAATTAAAATAATTGTGATAAACTAAAATTTTGACATTTTAGTAGGTATATTGTTGAATTTGAACATTGAATATCAAAAAGTGGAATTTGAACATTGAATATCAAAAAGTGGAAGAAGTATAGAATATATTAACCATTTAAAATTTTATAGAGAGTGAAATAAGGCGATTTGGAAGCTACCAAACTCATTTGGAAGGACTTGTTTCTAGGTTCTTCGAGCAGGATACTGCAGCAACCACAACCGTATGTACTTGAATCATGCGAACCATGTGTCCAAATCCCTAATGAGGTACTCCTCAAAAACAAAAACGGATGGACCGAAATTATAATATGTCAGTTTCAGGGAAATCTTCCACTTAAACGTGTATTATTCGCAATTCTGAATGTGATATTGAGCCGCCATAAGCGAGAAATCAAAAATTTTGGATAAGAGAGTATTGCAACAAAAAGTTTGGCAAATCGATGGTCAATCCATTTTTTACATACGGTTGTGCTTGCTGCAGTATCTTGCTCGAAGAACCTAGAAACAGGTCCTTCCAAATGGGTTTGGTAGCTTCCAAATCACCTTATTTCACTCTCTATAAAATTTTGAATGGCTAATATTTTCTATACTTCTTCCACTTTTTGATATTCAATTTTCAAATTATTCAACAACATACCTACTAAAACGTTAAAATTTTAGTTTATCATAAATTATTTTAATTTATTTCACTTTATTATACTTTTTATTTATTTTTATTTAGTTTATGTATTTATTTTATGTACTTATTTTATTTTATTCTATTTTATGTAAT
>OVBA01003018.1:0-30544 GCA_900406435.1 Lepidium aucheri | reverse complement strand
TTATTTCTCTGATCTTGATTGATATAGCTTGCGATTCGATAGAAGTTAAAACTGTGATTTGGTTCTGTGAGGAATTTGATCCCTAAATACTATTACGTTTGCTGTGCACTTGCAGTAGGATATAGGGTTAAAACTCGTGTTATCAGGTACCTATTCAAATTCGGTTTGGTTTCCGTTCGGATATTTCTATCTAATTTCTTTTAATTATATTAGTTGAATATTTTAGTTTTTTTTAAAGTAATTGTGGTTCCAATAAACTAAAAAATTTGGATTTATAGTTATAATTTTGGATATTTAGACTAGTAAATTCTATATAAATAATTATTTTGAAATATATAATTATGTTTCAGTTCTTTCGGGTACCCATTCGGTTCTCGGTTCCGCACCTATTTGGTTCTGGTTCTTTTGGTTCTTGAATTTTGGAACTGTTCGGTTATGTTCAGTTCCTTATGTTTTGGTTTGGTTCGGTTTGATATTTCGGATCTGGTTTTTATGTCCAGGACTAAGCTTTTCAGGGAAGAGTTTCAAATGAGAACTAAATAAAAGAACCAGATCATTGACAGCAAAACTTCTACGAAGGATACACTTATCATGTGCTGCCTTTGTTCTCTCCTTGTAGATCCTCGAGTTGTCATAGGCCAAGTGCCTGATCTCTTCTAACTCATGTAGCTGTAAGGTTCTTTGTTCAGCAGCTGACTTGATGTTATAGTTCAAATGCTTTATAGCCCAATTTGCCTTGTATTCGAGCTCAAAAAGGTGACAAGACTTCCCATAGACTAGATGGAATGGGATTGTATCCAAAGGAGTCTTATAAGCTGTCATATATGTCCAAAGAGCCTTGTTGAGCTTAGTAGACCAAGCATTCCTTGTTCAACAAACAATCTTTTGAAGGATGCTCTTTATCTCCCGATTTGAAACCTTAACATGCCCGCTTGTCTGTGGGTGATAAGGTGTTGCCACCTTGTGATGAACTCCATACTTCTTTAAAAGACCATTAAATGTCTTGTTGATGAAATGGGAACCACCATCACTAATAACAACCCACGAGATGCCAAATCGAGGGAAAATAATATGTTTGAACATCTTAAGCACAACCTTAGCATCGTTTGTTGGGCTGGCCAGTGCTTCTACCCATTTGGAGACATAATAGACAACTACAAGTATGTACTGATTCCTTGAAGAACTCGGAAATGTGATGTTCACAAAGTTTTAACCCTATGAATCCTATTGCAAGTGCACATCAATGTAGTAGTAGTACTTAGGGATCAAATCCGCGGAGATTCAAGCTTTCACTTCCAATCACTTAATCTGAATTCAAGCTATACTAATAAAATAATCGAATGTGAACTAATAGCTTAACGGTTTGCAACTATATTAAAAAGCATCAGGCATCGGGTATTCATCAGGAAATAAGAATCAATCACGGAAAATATTCAAGAACAAATAAGAATCATTCTCGACTTGAATATCAAGGTCAAAGAAATCCACTATTATGGTATTTGTCACTCTATCAAACAATCTAGAGATCATAACTATCGTTGGCTCCAGATTCTAGATAAGCTTTAACAAGCATGTTCAATTATCCACAATTAATCCTAACAATCAACGGGAATCTTACAAACTTTTGGAATATAAAACAACCTATGATCATAGATTAGGTGATCAAACTAATCTAAGCATTACACACAAGCATAGATGGAGAATTCTATAGACTTAATCCTGTTTAATCCATAATCATTGATTCCTAAATCCCTAGAAACCCTAAACCTGATTAGGTGACTACTCAGATATGATTAAACAAACAATAGAAGGCATGATGATGAAAAATATGAAATTAGATTGTATAAAATAATAGGGTTTAGAAATCTTATCAAAAGTATGATGGAATTCTTCTCCCTTCTTACAGAATACTCTCTGAGTCAAAAATTATGTCTCTCTCTTTTTCTAAAACAGAAAATAACTATTTATATGATCCTAATAATGCAGGCGCAAAATAGGAAAATTAGGTCTTAAACTTCGCAGGCTCGAGAATCGATCAATCAAGGAGTTGATCGATCAATCTACGTTGATTGCTCGATCTCTCAAAGTCTTGTTCAATCAACGGGTTGAGCGTATCTCTTACTATAGAGCCGATCGATTGATCCATAAAGTGTAGGTCGATCGCTGGGTCGAGCGATGCTCTCTATGGGAGTAGTGAACGATCGATCAAGGGGACGATTGATCAATCTCTAATCTTTGCTGAAAACTCCAGAAACTACTCCGATTCATCCTAAGTCATGCTCCGTATGCATAATGCAAAATAAACCTGTTTTCTACCTGAAAAGACTCTAGAAACATAGACAATCAATCTGAAAACATGCGAATTACTGAACTAGAAGCCGATAAAAATGAGGTATATCAATTCTCCCAGACTTAGTTTCTTGCTTGTCCTCAAGCAAAGTAAAAAAAGACTAACTAAAAAATTTCACTCAAAAGAACTCATTCATCATTAGAATATTGCATATCAATCCCATAGTAAACCACACAATACTTACCTGTAAGAAGCGAGACCCCCTTGTTTGTCCCCCAAACTTTGACAACTACCCAAGCTGAACTCCACAAACCAAGCAAGTAATCCAAATTCACCATATCGACTTCTTAATGCTTCTAAGTGCAGTCTCACCAATGGAACATCGATCAGAGGACACATGAGTTTCTCTTTCAATCTCAAGACTACTTTTGATATGATTCTCTTCCTCTCACTTCACCACATTGCAGCCGATTTTCTCCTACTTTTCTAGGGTATCATTTTATTTTTTTATCGGCTACTTTCCTTGGTAACACAAAGAATGTAACAAGAGTAGCTTCATTGGAACTCCCCTCGGTAAGCTAAACTTTTAAGAAATCGGCACCATCATTGATGTGAATCTCATGCTACCATCATTATATAAACATAAGCAGTGTCATTGGAGAACTTTTATCCTTGACTTACCATATGCACAACTTTATCAATCAGTTACTTCAGATTAAGAAAAAAAATCCACAAAATGAATAAGAGAGAAGAAACCATACTCACACAGGAAAATCTATCACTACACTGAAAAGAGAACTTGATCCTAAGTATACCAGCTCCATAGGCGAGAAAATTAAGTCATGTTAAGTGTGAAACCGACATGATATTCCTCGAAAACCGACATAGATATGGGTGGTACTGAAGTAGTGTCAGGTCTCTAGGTTTTCCAATAGTCAATAGATCCGTGACAAACAAACATTGATGGTACTTAGTTCATGACATGCAAAAATCCTCAAAAATCATAATTCTACGCAAATCGGTTCTAAAACATCTAGAAAGATAGTAATGTAAATAGAAAATGTCTGAAATAATTAAGTTAAAAACACAAAAAACAAAAGAGAAAAAGACTTTAGTCCAACAAGTTTCATCCCCAGACTTACTTCACACCGTCTCGGTGTGTAAATAAAACTAAAGAAAGCACGACTTACGCATAAAAATAAAAATAAACAAAAAGATAAATCAAGTTCGAAATGAAAAATAAAAAGATAATGGTGAGAAAGTGTCATAGAATGACTAGGGACTCTGACTATCTTGGTCCCATGGTGCACGTCAACGGCGTGGTAGGAGATGGTCAAGTGGCTGGTCATCCTCATCATCTGATCCCTCATCAGACTGACGTTCAGCAACGTCAGGTCTCGATGCCTCTGCTCTCTTACTTCTCTCAGGCCTGTCCTCAGCATGTGTGCTCATACAGAAAGCAACATGTATCTTCCTCAATGCATCCAAAAGGCATCGCCGCATCAGGTACTTCCTCTTCTCGTTCTCATAATGCTAACACCTGTACTCCATGTCTGAGAAGTCATCAGATAAAGGTGAATCAAACTCCTCACTATACTCTGGAAGCAGATGCTCGAGAGTCTGAGCAACATTGGGCTATGGCGTTGGTGGTGGTGAAGCTGCAGAAGACCTATGCCGAGTAGTCTATCGTTGAACATGCAGCGTATTCTCCTAAACTTCAGTGATTTGTGGATGAGTCAAGTGAGGCTCGAACATGACATTCTGACGACATGTGAGAGAAGTAACCTCAGGAACTGGAAGCTTGCACCAGCAAGATTGCCAATCCAGAGCAGTACAACCACTTCTCCTTCTCTGCAAGATATCGGAAGTTAGTCAAAACTCGATCATCAACGAGCTTAATCCTGTCGTTCCTCAGATGAGTATCAAGATCGAGGTGCTGAAAGCAAAAGATGGGAGTAAGCAGACTCCATATAGTCTCAACAGCTGAAGAGCTAGGCGTCCCTCTGATCGATGCTCTATGAGCAGCTTGGCGAAAACAAATCCCTAGTTGATGTTAACCAGGTTGTACTGGGGAGCCAAACTATCGCCATACAGATCAGGAGCAGCAGGGGCGATGGCATGATGCAAGATCTCAAGCTCAGGCTTCATGACAGCCAGGTTGATCTCCTTGCAAAGAACAGTCGAACCTAGTAGTTTAGCTACAATCCGAACCGTAGGGTGTCAGATATGTGTAAGCTTAGAATCCTTGTTCTGAATGCCTGATGTCGATCAGGTTTTAACCTAAAGAAATCTACTGCAAGTGCACAACAATGAAGTACTAGTATTTAAGAATCGTATCCACGAAGAATCAAGTATTGCACTAATGATTGTTGAATGTATTTCTCAAGCTATACTAATCAGATTTTGGTGATAAACTAGCAACTTAAACGATGTAAACTATATAATAAAAACCACCAGGCATATGGTATTCATCAGGAAGTAGGAATATAACTAGGGACACTATTCAGAACAATGTTAGGCTTGATTCTCGACTTGATAAGAAGGGTATAACAAGCCTACTCTCGTAACACTTGAGACTTTACTCGATAATCTAGAGGTCCTAACTCTCGTTGGTTCCAAATTATGAATAAGCATTAAACAAGTAGGTTCAACTATCCAATATCAACCTAAACATCAGCTATCGAGGTCTAGGATTGATTGTTCATCTAATCTAGTTCAGATTCCTAGCAAGCTTTTGGAGTGCTAACAACCTAGGTTCATAGATTAGTTAATCAGGCTACTCTAAGCATTAAGCACAATAATTAGATAGAGAATACTCTTATTAGATTCGATTTTATTTGTCCTTAATCATTGATTGCTAAATCCCTAGAAACCCTAAACCTGATTGGTTAACTACTCAAACATGATTTGGATTGAAACAAAAGACATAATGAAAATAAAATAAAATTTCATAAAAATATAAAAAAGGGAGTTTAGAGATTCTTTTCAATGTTGAATTCTCTCTCTCTCTCTCTCTCTCTCTCTCTCTCTACCTTACTGAATAGCTCTAAAAATTCTCTGTGAATAATGAATGGTGTGTAAAAGAAACAGAAAATAAAAGTATTTATATGTCCTGATATCTAGGTGCAAAAACAAAAAATTAGGTATTTGCTTCGGATGCTCGTTGATCGATCGATCAAGATGTTGATCAATCGATCATGGACTTGTGTGATCGATATTCAACACGTCAGGTCGATCGTGAGGTCGAGCGTTGTTCTGGCAAGAAGGTTTGATCGATCAATCAGTGTGTTGATCGATCGATCATAGACCTTTTCTGTGAAACTTCAAGTAATGCTCCAAAACCATCCAAACGATGCTCCAATGCCAATAATCCAAGTTTCTACATTTTACACCTTAAAGTGTCACAAAACACAGACAAAAACTTTAAAAAAGGCATGTTAATGAGCTCAAAACCTGTAAAATAGAGGTATACCAATGCCACCCTCAGCTAGAATGTGCCATAAAGCATCGTTGAGTGTGTTGTCACTAGAAGGTAACCTGTCATTCGCATCCTCTCTAAACCCATAAAGCTTGCACAACTCTGAAACTTTGATGTGGTACACTGCTCCCTTGTACAGATATGTGACATATGAGGCTGATAGCAGAGCATGTGGGTCGGCGGCCAAGTGGAGATCGTAAGTGGCGAGAAATTGTCTCACTGGCTCAGATACAATGGGTAAGGAGTACATCTAAATGTACCTAAACCCAATCTCTTTAACATCCCTGTGACATCATCCAGGATACCCAACTTGTCCATAGTGATATGACAAAGAAACTTGGTCGGTACAAGCTTGTTCAGAAGGATCTGATCATAAAAAATCCAATGGAATGTTTTCCAACCATCCTTAGCCTTACGCCTCTCATAGGCGTTGTCCTGTTTCAACAAAGCTATACTAGTCATGTTCCTCAAATTCATCTCAAATGGCTGACCATCAGGCCTTGGCCATGGCGGAAGTGCCCTCATCGATGCTCTTGTCATACCTGCAACCTGCTCTGTACTCTGTCTAGAACTCTCTCCAGTTTCTAGGTTTGATGATCTCCTAACCTTTTGTGATGGTACTTTAGGTTGCCTAGTTGTAGCCATGATCTGCACATAACCACAACAAAAAAACATCAAACAAAATCAGTTTTTCTAGGGTTTGAGAATTTTTTTTGAAATAATGAAACTTAGGAAAATATATTGTGAATCAATGTCTAAACCAATAAATATCAACAAATATCATCCAACAATGCATCATCGATCACAATATTCAACTTCAAATCCATAAATTCCCAAATTCCTAAAATTCTCCTTCAACCTAGAACATCGGTTTCTAAACAAAAATCAATCCAATCCTGGGCTAGTGGTTTTTTAAATCATCATATAACAATGATAAGACATCGAATTTACACAATAAAGCATCAAAGAACCATAACGCAAAATCTTCCCAAAACTTTCATAAAATCAGACTGTAATTCATTAATTTAAAGGTCATACATTTACCAATGGAGAAAGCTAATAGGATAATCAGATAGAGGAGGAAATTCCTAATGGAATAGGCTTTTGAATCGATGAAAACAGTTAAGAATAAAAAAAGTTACGTGCTCTAGAAATTTTTCTCTGTCGAAATCGCAATAGAGAAGAAAATAAGTTTAATCCCGCACAACCCTTATTTTCTCGGTTATAAAGCACTTACCTGACCGTCGATCAATAAATCGAGTTGTCGATCGATCTATCGTTGAATCTTCAGAATTTTCTTTGTCTGCCTGATCGATCGATCACACATGGTCTGGTCGATCATTAGATCGAGCGAATACTCCTCTGCATCCTTGATTGCTCGATCAACCTGCTGTAGGTCGATCATTTGGTCGATTGTATACTGCTTATCCATCTTGATCGATCGATCCATTGTCTGTAGATCGATCAATCGCTCAAGCGTTGGTTCTGTGTACTACAGATTGATCGATCCTTGTCCCGATTGATTGATCTCGTCCCTGATATGACTTTTCTCACCTAAAACAAAATCAAATTGAAACAAAAAATCAAACAAAACAGAAAAAATATGAAAAGAAAAACTACCTAATAGTGGGTTGCCTCCCACTCAGCGCTTGTTAAAGTCATTAACTTGATTTTTGTGCTACTCAGATAGCCGATTGATTCTTAGAAGGAATGTTCACACCCTTGATCCCTTCTTTACCGACGATGAACTCTCTAAGCTGTTCATTTTTCTTGTGGAATTCGGCACCTGAAGCATCCAACAACACTATATTTCCATCAAGGTGAATCTCTTTCACAAAGAATGGTCCTGTAGTCTCAAATCCAAGCTTCCCTGCAAAAACCTTAAGACACAAGTGTTGAAAAATAAACTCATTATATGAATCAGACTTAGCATCAAGGGTATTGTCTTTCTCAGCTAAATCCTCTGCTAGCTCACACCAAATACTATGCTCCTCATTCAACTCAAATTCTTTTTCACAAACACTCAACCTTGTTGAAACCAAACTTTCCAACTTGAATTCAGCTTTCTTCTCAGTAGAAATACTGATCACACCACACAAATCACTCGGCGCAATTCTAATCGGGTATGACACTTCCTTTTCAACTCTTTCCAGTACAACCCTCTTGTTAGGGAAATCGATTTTTGCCCCTATTGTGTTGAGAAAAGGTCTCCCCAAAAATATTGGCACTGCTCCACCTCTAGCCATGTCAACCACAGTAAAGTCGGTTGGAACTCTGCATTTTCACACTAGAATAGTAAAATCGATCAGCCTTCCCTTACGACTCTTAGACATCACATCTCCAAAAGAGATGGACAAGTTGTGCTCCTGCATAAGCTCGATCCCAAGCTTCTTCATATCGTCTCCAAAGAGATGACATTTACACTAGCACCTGAATCACAAAGGGCATCAGTAAAAATCAGTTTCCCTAAGATACAAGGCATGGTGAACTCTCCTTGATCCTCAAGCTTAGTCAGCTCTTATGGAAAGGGAATTCGAGGCCTTTACTTATGTGCTTTACTCGCTGCACCATCATCAACTTCGGACCTCACCACATTGCATGATTTCTTCGGATTCTTCTCAACTTTTTTGGGTAGAGCTCCATGAGGTCTCCTCATAGCTTCAACAGTCTGAGCTACTTGAGTTTCTAACTTCTTCAAATGCACAGAGACCGCCTCAAACTTGTTGTTCAGATCATTGTACATGCCCTCTACCTTGGTGTTGAGCTCGCAGGTAGGCTTTTATTGCTCAGTTGCGAGCTGTTGGATCAAAGCCTTTATCTCATCATTAGAAGTACCTGAAGGGCTCGCTGGAGCTTGTTGTGGTGCTGCTTGCTGCTGCCATGGCTTGACCGTTTTCTGCTAGTTGCTTTCTCCTGAGTTCTAGTTCAAAGGCTTCTGTTTGCTCCATCTCTGACCTGAACTTTGCACAAACGGATTTTCTTGGAAAAACGATCTCTGAGGCATGATTGGAGCTGGAAACACAACATTATGGGGGTTCTCCATATTTGTGCTCCTGTAAGAGAGATAGTTAGGATTTTGACCCCTGTTTTGCTAGTTGACATACTCGATTTCTCTCTGCTCATTCGACATCTCTGAATCATCCTGAATATGCGCCACTTCCATACTATCATCCAGCTGATGCACACTTCTTTGAACACTTTGATTTGCCTTGATAAGCATATCAAGTTGCTCAATAATCTCATCGATTCTATGAATCTATACACTGTTGACCTTTCTTCCTCGGTCATACTACGGACAATGATTCCTAAACTCGCAGCCAAGTTATCGATGAGGGTGAAAGTTTCATCCCTCGTGTTAGTCATGAAGTCTCCATTACTTGCTGCATTCAAGGAGTACTTGTACTCCCAATAGATACCACCATAGAAGGTGTTCAACAACTGCTCATCTGAATACCTATGATGTGGATAGTCTCGTTGGTATTCCTTGAACCACTCCCAAGCTTAATTCAAAAACTTACCAGAACGTTGCTGAAACGCTGAAATCTTACTCCTTAAAGTTGTAGTCTTCGACTTGGTATAGAACTGATCCAAGAAGGCAGCCATAACTTTTTCCCACCTGGAGAGTGAACGTGGAGGCAAAGATCGCAACCATCTAGAAGCTTTATCAGAAAGCAAATGGTGAAATAATTTACACTTCATATAGTCCACAGGGACTCCATTCGAACTCATAATGCTGCACATATCCTCAAATTTCTCAATATGATCCATCAGATTCTCTCCCGGGAGACCATTAAAGACATATTGGTTCACTAATCCAATCAGTTGGGGCTTAATCTCATAGTCTTGTCTCCTGATAGATGGAGGTCAAATAGCAGACCTATTCTGATAGTAAGTGTGAGGTGTATCCATATCACCTATAGCTTGGCATTGAGGTTGTTCCTGCCGCCTCTTAAGCATAGCTAAATCTCTCTGCAACTGCTCAACTGTCTAATGAACATTCTGGTTTCCTTGAACAGTATTCTGAGTCTCAGGGTCCTATGGAATTTGCTGGTTATCTCGATTCATTGCTTTTGCTAGACGGTTTCTCGTTAGAAGTTGCTCATTTTCAAAACCAAGTAGATTCTTTGAAATTTGACTTCTTCTGCTCATAAACCTGAAACAAAAACAAAAACAAAACACAAAACAAAAGTGTAAGTAAAAGAGTATAGACTAAAACTCGAATCTCAATTGAAAGGCAACCAATTGGTTCTTCGGCAACGACGCCAAACACTTGATGTTCACAAGGTTTTAACCCGATAAATCCTACTGCAAGTGCACATCAATGTAGTAGTAGTACTTAGGGATCAATTCCACGAAGAACCAATCTACACTTCCAATCACTTAATCAGAATTCAAGCTATACCAATAAAATAATCGAATGTGAACTAACAACTTAACGGTTTGCAACTATATTAAAAAGCATTAGGCATCGGGTATTCATCAGGAAATAAGAATTAACCAGAGAAAATATTCATGAACAAATAAGCACCATTCTCGACTTCAACATAAAGGTTTGAAAAATCCACTATCATGGTATTTTTCACTCTATCAAACAACCTAGATATCCTAACTATTGTTGGTTCCAGATTCTAGATAGGCTTTAACAAGCATGTTCAATTATCCATAATTTATCCTAACAATCAACTATCATTGGTTAGATTCAATTGCTCATCAATGCGAGTTCAGGAATTTTACAAGCTTTTGGAATGTAAAACAACATATGATCATAGATTAGGTGATCAAGCTAATCTAATCATTACACATAAGCATAGATGGAGAATTCTATAGATCGAATCCTATTCAATCCCTAATCATTGATTCCTAAATCCCTAGAAACCCTAAACTTGATTAAGTAACTACTCAGACATGATTAAACAAACATTAGAAGGCATGATGATGAAAAATATGAAATTCGATTATATAAAATAATAGGGTTTAGAAATCTTATCAAAACTATGATGGAATTCTTCTCACTGCTTACATAATACTCTCTGAGCCGAAAATTATGTCTCTCTCTTTTTCTAAAATGGAAAAACAACTATTTATATGATCCTAAAAACGCAGGTGCATAATAGGAAAATTTGGTCTTAAATTTCGCAGGCTCGAGAATCGATCGATCAATGTGTTGATGATTAATCTGCATTGATCACTTGATCTCTCAAAGTCTTGTTTGATCAACGGGTTGAGTGTATCTCTCACTGTAGAGCCGATTAATTGATCCATGAAGTGTAGGTCGATCGCTGGGTCGAGCGTTGCTCTCAATAGGAGTAGTGATCGATCCATAAAGGGGACGATCGATTGATCTCCAATCTTTGCTGAAAATTCTAGAAACTGCTCTGATTCATCTTAAGTTATGCTCCACGTGCATATCCAAAATAAACCTGTTTTCTACCTGAAAAGACTCTAAAACACAGACAATCAATCTGAAAACATGCGAATGAGTGAGATAGAAACCGATAAAAATGAGGTATATCAAAATGGTCCCATAAAATCAATTCCCTAGACATCGAAAACTTCAACTTCAAGGATAAAATTCTGAGGCATCTCATTTTGCTTGCTAATATTCCCTTGTCTTTGACAAGAATCACACTTTGAGATGAAAGCATGAGCATCTCTGAACATGGTCGGACACTAGAAACTAGCTTGTAGAACCGTTGAAACTGTCTTGAAGGTTGCAAAGTGTCCTGCATAAGAAGAACCATGACAACGAAATCAAATCCCTGAAACTTCATCCTTGGTGACACATAGTCTCAAAATCTCATCAACACACTGCTTGTATAGATAAGGTGCATCCCAATAGTAGTGCCTGACATCGTGAAGGAAATTCTTCTTCCCGTAACCATGAGACACAGGAGGTTCAACATCTGCAGCTAAATAATTTGTAATCTCAGTAAACAATAGAGAGCCTGGAACCTGTGAAGAGTATGCGGATGCACCAGCTGGTCTCGATGTGGTATGAATGGAATAGACTTGGTATTCGTGTAAACTGTCATCCAAGGGTACCTTATCATTCAACCAAAGCCTTGATAAGTGATCAGCCACTCCATAATCTATGCCTCGCTTGTCTCAAATCTGAAGATCAAATTCCTGAAGGAGGAGAACCCATCGAATTAGTCTTGGTTTTGCATCCTTCTTGGAGAGGAGATACTTCAATGCTGCATAATCGATATGAACAATCACTTTAGAACAATCCAGATATGACCTAAACTTTTCGAATGCAAAAACAATGGCTAAAAGCTCATTCTCGGTTGTTGCATATTTCCTCTGAGCATCATCCAAAGATCGGCTAGCATAGTAGAACACATACAGTTTCTTATCTATTCTCTGTCCTAAAACAGCCCCAACTGCATAGTCACTTGCATAACACATAATCTCAAACGGCAAATCCCAATCTGGTGGTTGCACAATCGACGCACTCACTAAAGCTCCCTTCAAGGTGAGAAAAGCTTCTTCTCACTCCTTGGTGAAATTGAACTTGACATCCTTGCACAACAGCTTTGTCAAAGGTCTGGCCAGCTTTGAGAATCCTTGATGAATCTTCTATAGAAACCCGCATGACCAAGGAAGCTCCTTACTTCCTTCATAGTGGTTGGCGATTTCAGACTTGTCATGATCCCGATCTTGGCTTTCTTAACCTCTATACCATTCCCAGATATCTTGTATCCTAGGGCTATCCCATCTCTAACCATGAAGTAGCACTTATCCCAATTCAGCACAAGATGTTTCTCCTCACATCGTTGAAGTACCCTGCAAGATTAGAAAGACAAACAGCAAAGGAAGAACCATATATCAAAAAATCATCCATGAACACTTCCATGATATCTTCGTTCATATTAGTAAAAATGGACATTATACATCTCTGAAAATTTAATGGGGTATTACACAATCCAAACGACATAAAGTGCCACAAGGACATAGAAATGTGGTCTTCTCCTGATCGTCTAGATGAATGAGAATCTGAAAGAAACCTGAATAACCATCTAAAAAGCAATAGTAAGAGTAATTAGCCAATCTTTCAAGCATTTGATCTATAAAGGGCATTGGAAAGTGAACTTTTCTCATAGAAGAGTTGAAATTCCTGGAATCAATACACATCCTATGTCTTGTAACAGTCCTAGTAAGTATCAACTCGTTATTCTCATTCTTAACTATAGTCACACCCCCTTCGTAGGTACAACATGAACAGGGCTAACCCAATTACTATCAGATATAAGAAATATAACTCTTGCTTCTAACAGTTTCATGATCTCTTTCTTAACAACTTCCTTAAGGTTAGGATTCAAACGCCTTTGGTTCTCTATGAAGGTCTTAGACTCATCTATCAAATGTATCCTATGCATACACAGCTCAGGTAAGATTCCGGAAATATCATCTAATGAATAGCCTATTGCTCTACGATACTTAAAAAGTTCGCATAATAGTAAATTAGTTTTAGTATTATTCAACTTAGCATTGATTATCACAGGATAAGTCGAATTAAGCCTAAGAATGCGTACCTTAGCCATACAAGGAGCGTTTTAAGCTCAACCTTGGGAGCTTTTAGCTCGCTCCAAGGATTATCCAGAGATGATGTAATCGATGGCTTAGGTAAGTCTAAAGCTAAGTAGGCAACCATCTGCTCATAACCATATCGCCCAAATGGAGGTCAATTCTCCCATTCTTCACATTGATCATAGCTCCTACAGTCCTATGAAACGGTCTTCCCAACGTCAAAGTATCCTTGGGTTCTTCATCGAGTTTAAGAACCACAAAGTCCGTTGGTACAAGCGCATTTCCAATCTTGACATGCAAATCTTCAAGAACTCCGACTGGAAGTTTTGCCGAACGGTCAGCAAAGATTAGAGAAATCCTAGTCTTCTTGAAGTTTGTAAACCCAAGGTTTAGTGCAACAGAATATGGCATCAGATTAACACTTAAACCTAGATCACATAGGGAACAAGCAAACACTAGAGAACCGATCTCCATCGAAAGTACAAATCATCCAGGGTCTTCTTCCTTTTTGGGCAGCTTGTTTTGAAGCACATAACTACAGTCTTGAGTGATTGCATAACCTTTTCCTCCCCTGTAAACTTATTTGTCACCAGCCCCTTTACATTGCTCTTGAGAGAGGGTATCATCTACAATGCATCAACAAACGATAATCTCACATTCAAGTCTTCAAGCATCTCCTTGCACTTAGAAACTTCCAAATCCTTTAAAAATTTCTTTGGTGGAACCGGGTATAGAGGCTTTGGTACATAGGCTCTCTCTAGAACAGTAGCTGACCTCTGACTCAGAACCACTGGATCTTGCTAAGTCTGTTTTGGCGCGGATTCCTATTCAGCATTGTTGATCGATCGATCTTTCCTTGGATCGATCGATCACTCTCCTTGCAGAGAAAAATCATCCTTTCTTCCTTTATCCTCCTCGTCATCCTCAATGTCTATCACTATATCCTTTCCTAATGGCTTCCTCATAGGAGGTTCTAGGTGCCTACCACTCTTCAATGCGACGGTATTACATTCCTAGTAGCTATCGTAGTGAGAAGGAGATGAGTTTGATTGTTGCACCTGAGCAATGACATAGTCATACTTTGAATTAAGTTTTGTGTACAACTTATCCACCTCTGCATTAATCTCACACGTGGCATGATGCTGTCCCTGGATGAGCTGCTGTAACATAGACTTAATCTTGTCTTGACTACTACTTAAAGAACCTGTTGAAGTTGAATTTTGGATAGGCGATGAGTAGAGGTTGCTAGACACCAATGCCGACTCTGAATAACCTGTTTTGATCTTTGCTTGTGTCTCACAGTGATGTACAACCCTCTTCTTCTTGACTCCGCTTGTTGCAATGAATTCAGCTAGCTTCTAACTAATCCCATCAATCTTCTGAGTCCAAAAACCTTCTGATTCCTGATTGCTAAAAGGGTCCTTAATCGATCTTAGATCACTCAAACTAGCAGCCAGATTATCGATCAATGCATAGGTGTTCTCCTTAGTATTGGTCATGAGGTCTACCTTGTTCGTAGAATTCAATAAATCGCATGTACTCCCAATTCACACCTTCATAGAAGAATGTCAAAATTTGATTATCACTAAACCCATGATGTGGAAAATCTCCTTTGTATCCCTTAAAACGTTCCCAAGCATTGCTAAAGGATTTGTCTTCGTGGTGGTGGAAGTTCGAGAACTGACTCTTGAGCTGATTTGTCTTAGGCTTGGTGAAGAAGTGGTCAAGGAAGGTATCTCTGATATCGTCCCAAGAGGTCAATGAAGCTGGAGGAAGAGACTTAATCCATCTCAAACCCTTTCCTTCCAATGAGAACTCAAAGAGCTTGCACTTAGCATCGACTTAAGGAATTTCATTCCGTGCTGTTGTGCTGCATATCTCTTCAAAATTCTCTATATGGTCCATCAGGTTTTTGGCTAGAAAAACCATGGAATAGAAACTGCCTAATGAGTGCTATCAACTGTGGGTTCAACTCATAAGTAACCCCTTGAAGTAGAGGTATAGAAATTGCTGATCGATTCTGGTAGTGTATATGAGGAGTATCCACTTTACCGATAGCCTAGTGTTGAACCTTGGTGTCTCTCTCTCTATTCAGCTCTTCTATCTCTCGCATTAACCTTTCCACAGTAGCATTCTGATCATGATCCTGATGATCAATCATGACATCCACAAGAATGTCTATAGTAATCACACCTAAGAAACAAAAACAAAAACGTAAGTAAAAGATGTCTTAGACTAAAATTCAGTAACGAATTGAAAGGCGACAATATTGGTTCCTGATAACGGTGCCAAAAATTTGATATCACAGAGTTTTACCCTATATCTCTACTGCAAGAGCACAACAAATCAAGTAATAATCTAGGGATCGTATCCACAAGGACCAAGTTATCACACTATCAATTCCAAAGCTAAACTAGAGCTAAGACAAATATAAAGTTGATATTGAACTGAATTGAAACAAGACTAACGTTAAACAATCAATGAATTAAAACACCAAGCTTAGGAAGTTCATCGGAAAATCAGGGAATTTGAACTAGGAAACTATTCAGGAAACATTCATTCAACAATCTCGACTCAGACATAAAATCATAACCAATCCACTATCATGGTATCAATTACTATATCCAACAACCTAGTGATCCTAACTATCATTGGTACCAGGAGACTAATACGTATTAACGAATGGGTCTGATAAGTCTACAATCAATCTTAACATCAGCTATCGCGGTTAAGGATTGATTGCTCATCTAAGGAGGATCTAATTCCTAACAAGCTTTTGGAATGTTAGGTAATCTAGGATCATAGATTAGTTAGCTACTCTAACCTAAGCATTAGAATTATCAATATGTGGAGAACACATCAAACAATACCTATTTGTTCCTAAATTTGATCATTCCCTGATTCCTTAGAAAATCCTAAACGTGATTTATGAACTACTCAGACATGGTGAAGAAAAACAAAATTGAAAGATATAATAGAAATCATGAAAGTAATTTGAATTGAAATAAAAGGGTTTAGAATTCTTCTCCAATTGTGTAGGGATCAAAAAGCCTTTCCCAAAAACTCAATTACAGATCCTGATCACGTAACAATGGTATATGTCTTAAAAATAATGAAAAACAACCCTTATATAGGTCCTAAAAATCGCAAGTGTAAAATAGGAAAAATCAGGTTTTATTCCTTGCAGCTTTGAGGATCGATCGATCAAGGGTGTGGATCAATCGATCAAAGTGTATGCTCGATCTTCAAAAGGTCTTAGTCGATCAACAGATTGAGCGCAGCTGTCAGCAGGGTGATGGATTGATCGATCATGAAGTATAGGTCGATCAATGGATCGAGCATAGCTCTAGCTGAGGAGGATGATCGATCGGTCAAGAAATAGAAGTCAATTAATGTAACGAGCGCAAACTCCCACTAAAGATGGTCGATTTGATCAATAAAGGTGTTAATCGCTCGATCGCAACTCTACTGCTGAAATTTCAGAAACTTCTTTGATTCATCCTTAACCAAGCTTTGTGGTATAATCCAAATTTAACCTATTTTCCACCTGAAAAGACTCTAAAATGAAAACAAATATTCTTAAAACATGCGAATTAATGAGCTCAAAACCGATAAAAATGAGGTATATCAACACTTGAGACACTGTTTGTTTGATTTCTAGTTGTTTTTGTGAGAAGTTGTCTTAGCAGGTGACTATACTTTTTTCTTTGACCTCTGTCAACCTTTTGTATAAGTCTCTTGATGATCAATCCAATTTTTTCTTCTATATCTTCAGTTGAGTCCTTTTCTTTTGATGACTTTTCAGACACTAGAGTTATCTCTTCTCCTTCATTCAATGGACTCTGTTGGTTAATCTGTAACTCATAAGACTGCATCATACCAACAATTTCATTGAACTCATATGTATTAGAATCCTAAGATACCTCTATAGCAGACCGATGTCCATGAAATTTGGATGGAAGACACCTCATAAACTTGTTGACTAGTTTCTTGTGTTTATACGTATTTCCCAACACCAAATCCTCGTGAGCTAATGATGACAGCTTGCTGCTAAACTCTTCAATAGATTCATCTTCACCCGTAGCCAAAATTTCAAACTTTGAGGCTAGTATGTCTATGCGAGTTCTCTTAACACTACTCATCCCTTCAAAGGCCACTTGAAGAATATCCCATGCTTATTTTGCAGTAGTAAATTCCTTGAACTCTCTTAAACTGATTAATGTAAGTCCATTGAAAATCCTAGACAGAGCTTTAGAGTTCCACTTTGTTCTGTGTTTTGTTTTGAGTTCCATTGTTTCCTCAATTTAGGTGTCCCATCAGGCTTTATCGGAGGTTCCTCACCTTCTTCAACAGCTACCCATGCATCACTATCAATACTCTGAATCTGCTAAGTCATTTGAACCTTCCAAAACTCATAGTTGTTAGGATCCAATTTCAGAGAGTTGGTGATAATTATATGTTGTGGCGAATTCTCCATGTCCACCCAAGAACTCACCTATTTTGAATAAACACCTTATTCAGTCGGTGTCCTACTCTAACAACAATAGAAAGTACAAAGAATTTGATAAAACAGATTACTGGTTATAAATCTGCACATAGAACACTATAAAAACACAAAAAACTAGATTTATTTAAGTATAACTATTCTTACAAAAGCTTCTCACTTTGTTGGAAATTACTTTCCCAGAAAGTAACCTAAATCTAGATTTCTTAACCCCAAACATGACATTGACAAGTCAAAACAGAACCTTGATGAGCTTAAACGTTTTTAGTCTTTCTCTCGAAAGCTCTAACCCTAAATTTCGATGATAAAACCCATTTATATTTTCATCATAAGCTAAGTCTTCAACCCTTAATCACGTCCAATAAGAGATTTGGTCTTATCCAATTATTTCCTTATCCATTCAAAATTTTGTTAGAGTAGATATTCTCAATATTCACCAAATCTTCATCTTTTCCTTTTCTTTTTGAATCCTTATTTTTTGCAGCCACCTCTATCTTCACATGCACTCCACATATCTTCACAGAATTAGTAGGACAAATAGTTTCTCATACAGTCATGTATCTCTCAATTTTAATCTATGAATGATGTTATATATATTCTACATAGACTCGATAGGTTTTAGGTTTTAGATCAACTGGGAAAAGTAAAAAAAAAATTAGCTTGTGCAACCTCCTTTCTCTTCATTGGATGCAACAGTTAATTCATCAAACTTCACATGTCTCTGACAAAAAAGAAGAAGAGTGTAATATCTCCGACAAAGAAAAAGAAGAGAAGACACAATGAAGAAGAAGAAGAATGTAAACCGTGACATGACTAACATGACTAAGATTAAGAAGGACACGAACTGTAATGTTTCCAAAGAAGAACGTGACGAAGAGGAAGAAGAATAATGTGAACCATAATGTCTCCAAAGAAAAACGTGATACAATATTTTTTTTCCTACAATGTTGTTATATCAAATTTTCAGTTGTGCAAAAATACACATAGTTATATTTTGGCTATTTTTAGCAAATAATTAGTTATCTTCATATAAATTTATGATAAATAGTTTGAACCAAATGAATTACGGTGTGGTAGTACATATATGAGGATTAAAAAAACTTATTCTTCTTTTCATACAATTTTATATTCACTTTTGATTTCTAAATCTGGTTGTAAGTAACAAACTCAACATAGGTAGTCATGATATGTTACTAAAAATGTGACAGATCCATTATGAATATGATATCGTAAGTCATATTATGATTTACAATAGTATCTTACGGCAAATATTGATGTATTATGTCCTGAACAAAGCTGAAAAGTATGTGATTATGTTTTAAATATAATGAACCAATAGCAATATTTATTAGTTAATATATCATGCTTATGTGATCCAACTTGAAAGATATGTGAAAGTAATAATTTATGATATTGTGAACCAACCAATTATATTACAGAACCAATATAACTTTACTGATCCAAAGAATACCGATGAAATTGTACGTGTACCAATGTCAAATTCCTATGATACCGTGAACCAACATCGGATAATAATTAATGAAATTGTCAAATTGAATTAACCAATAAATTTTAATTTTAACTAAACAAGTGGACCAGTTTTAATACGGATAAGTTGGTGGGTAAATAGTTTTCATTAGAATGGTTGAAGTTTAGGTTGATACATTATTGGGGAAGCAGATCCACTTTTTAATAATTTTTATTTGTGTTTTAAATAATTATTCAAAAGCAAAAATGAATAACATAAAAGAAGACACTAAAGAAAATAAATAAGATCAAGGGAAAGTAGCTTAGTCTATTTCACTTTAACTAAGAGCTGATCTACACTTTAAAGTTTTTTCATCCACATAAATCATTCTTTTGGATACTTTTACCCATTGAGTATAGTAGACAAGAATAGATGTGGATGCTCGAGGTAGAAATTACTTTACTCTGTGGCTATGCCCAAGTTTCTACGGAATTGAACCAGATTTATTATAACGGGACTTTGATCTCAAATGCCACTTAAGATGTCTAAATTATCAGAGATGCCATAGGAGTTTTTATTCATCAGAATTTCCCTAGCATAGTGGTGATGAGAAAATAAGGAAGAAAATAAGGAAAAGGAAGGTGGTGAGAAATATGAAGATTGGAGAAGGTGAGAGTTGCGGTGGGCAAGATCGTGAAGGAGTGACTGGAGTAGTTGAGTGTGGTGATGGAGATCAAGGGGTGTGAAAGCGGGAGATTGGGGAGACGAGGAATGCAAAGATGAGTTATGCAAAGAGAGAAGAGCAAGAGTGGGTATGTGAAGCATCGAGAAGGAGGAGTGAGGGTAAATACAGGCGGATGTGAAAAGAGTAGTGGAGAAGATAGATGAATAGTGAAACACATGGCGCTAATGGTGGACAAATTACATGTCTTCCATGGATAAAAACATGGGATATGGACGTGGACATTACGACATTATGAAATTATTAAAAAACATAGGAACAAATAATAGAGCAATGGGGATCGAGACGGAGGAGTGAGGGTGAATACAGGGGATGTGAAAAGAGTATTGGGGAAGATGAATAAACAGTTAAACACATGGCGCTAATGGTGGACAAATCACATGTCTTCCATGGACAAAAACATGGGACATGGACATGAACATTACGACATGATGGACATTTTTTTTTAAAAAAAGAGACAAAAACAGAGCAATGGGGAGAATGACATGTGGTAGTAACAGAAAAGGTAATAAAAAAAGGGAATCGAAAGCGATAGACTAGTAACAAAAACGAGAGACATGAAACATATGAGGCAATTACAAACATGGGAAGCATGAACATTAACCATGTACATGAACATATTGATATGTGGGGGTGTATTTCATTTGGTGGGATGTGATAGACAACTTACGTGTAAACAAAAGGGATGGAAGGAGAAGAAAAATATTGAATAGGAGGGTTGTAGGTGTGAAATGTATGAGATAGACAAAGATGGTTGGAGAATCGACACTGAGACATGATGGACAAATTTTAAAATATGAGAGACAAATAACAGAGCACTGGGGAGAATGACATGTGGTAGCGAGAGAAAGGGTAAGAAAATAGAGGAACCAAAAGTGATATACTAGTAATAAAAGAGAAATACATGAACCATATGAGATAAATTAAAAACATGGGAGACATGAACATTAACAACTGGCATGAATATATAGATTGATAAGTCCATGGAGGACATATAAATTGATATAAACACGGATATGAACTGAGGAAAAAAAATAAAAAAATTGTCTTTGTTCAGATTTCACTATTCATCTGTCTTCTCCAGCTTCTATAGAGATTCTTCACGATGATTGATCTTGCAAAATAAACCTTTTGGGTTTTTAATTGTTGAAAATACCCTATTTTGGGTTTTAAAATAATGTCCACGATGGACAATTTTATTGCATTTTTGTCTATTTATACATCTAATTCACTATATATGTCTATTGTGGACAATTATTTTGTATTTCTGTCCATTGTATACATAATTCACTATATATGTTTATCGTAGAAAATATTGTTGTTGACTAGAGATGCAACTGTATATTATGTCCCCAATAAAGAAATATCCTTTATGCCAAAATGTATACTTCGCACAAGTTTTAAAAGGGGGGAATTGAGAAAAATTTAAAACTTAAAGTGGGCATTGAGAACAATTTTCTCAATTAAAAAACATAGGAGATATGAACACTAACCATTAACATGTATTTATAGATTGGTATGTCCATGGATGATATCAAAATTGATATAGACATAATATGAATTAAGGAAAAAAATGAGAGAATCAGAGAGAGAACATAATAAACCAAAAACATGAATTATCTGGACTTGAAAATGGACATTTAAAAACTATATGAGGACATAAACATAAAACATATGAGAAAAATTTAAAACATGAGAGGCATGAACATTAGTCATGGACATGGACATATAGATTAATATGTCCATGAAAGACATATAATTGATATGGGCATGAATTGAACTGAGGAAAAAAACAGAGAGATTGTCCATATCGGACAGTATTCTATAGGTCATTTTTTGTCCATGTCAGATAGAACTTTATCCGCTTATGCCAACTATTTTCACTAATTCAATTCCTCTTCACCATTGCTAACTGTTCATCCGTCTTCTCCAATTTCACTAAAAAGTTTTTTTCAGGATGATTGCTTTTGAAAGTATTAAAACTTCCACTTTTTATGACAAGATTTCGAGAAGTAGACAACTGTGAAATTCGAATAGAGTAAACAAACTTGAAAGAAAATCATACTTTGGACGCCAAGAAGTTCAGAGAAGGAAGAGAAGCGAGCGATTCCAAAAAAAAGGAAGAGGTCGATAAAGTGATGGAGTGAAATGAAAATTCAGAAGAAAATGAAGAAGACATTGAGAACAAGAAATCGTTAGTTCTCTTAAGGGAAAAATGTTTATTTCAGTTAGGGGTTGTGGTATATATGATGATTTACAATTTGCTATGGCATCTGAGATAATTTATGAGATGTTTGCGGTATTTGAGATAATTTTCTCTATTATAAATAAGGCACTTTCATATATATATATATATATATATATATCTTGATGCTTTTAATTTTTAAATAATTTTTAATTTATATTAATGTATATATATAAATTGGTATTCTTTGACTATTTTACTTTTGTGTTATTTATGAGATCATATGTAAATATGTAATGAGATAATGAATATTATAATATGCACTACATAATTTTCTTTTTGGAAAGCGGAATTTATATATCACCAAAAAATATACGGAGAAATAAAAAACCAAATTGTTAAAAAAAAATCAGCTAGGATGAATACTATATTATATTTTTTTGTCAATAATTATATCGATCCCAACTCTATTTCTAAAAATTTTCTTTTAACTATCACATGTAGTGAGATGGAATTGAACTTCAGATATCTTACCTATTAACTGGAGCATTTAATCACCAGACTGTGAATAACTCAATATCTACTGCAGTAAAAAATTTATTAATATGTATCCAGAATTCTCAAAGCATAAAATATTTTGATAAAAAATAATTGAACAAAACTCAGTAGATTTTTTTTTCTTAAAGCTTTTCAAAAATACAAAAAGATTAGTGTGATTCAGGGAGGCGTGAGACTTCATATTGGACAGTATACACAGAAAATTATGCCTTATCAATGCATTGGAAAGTATTTTAAATTCTGAGAATTCTTTATTAAAATATTTGACTCCAATTTGATGGATATAAAGTTAGTAGTATAGTTTTGTATTAATTTGTTTTTTCCCCCAATCTATAGATGTTGTAGTTGGTGATGAGGTTTGAAAGAAAACATAACCAACAATGTAAGTGGTTGAAGAAAGTAGCATCGGATTTGTTATGGACAACAATTCTCCGACTTAGTGGGATAAATTTTTCATAGAACAAACTAGAAACCCATAAAAGAACGCACTTAGCTTTATTAAGTTTGTGGTATTAGAGACATGTTCACGATTTGATGTCGACCTCTCCTAATTGAGATTTATAATATTAATTGAAATACAATTTTTGATAAATCTCACTTTTTGTTTTTGTCTTTTAACTAACCATAATTTGTTTATTATTAGAGGTGGATTCGAGATTTCACTTTGGTCCACGGGAAACAATAGGTCAAATGCTAAGTTATAAACTCATTGAAATCAGCGAAGCTCCAACTCGGATATCCTCATCAACTCGACAAAATCTTTTTTCGGAAAGTGCCCAAAACTTGACGAGAAGTTGGATGACACATCAGCATGCAAAAATAGAAATTTTCTTATTCCGACATGGAAAATTTCCAAAAATCTAGCATAAGTTTTTTAGATACGATCTTATCAATAAAATTATAAATCTTCCTTAATTCTATCAACTCTGTAACTGCCTATATAATCTATAAACAGAGGAGCATATCCTTCGAAAGGGAGATAAGCTTTCTGACATACATCAAGCTAATAAAAACGCTCTATTCGGCAATCATCTCTACTCGTCAAAGTTAACTATTTTTGCTCCAATCCATGTCACAAGTGTCCTTACCCATTCTTCTTCACTTTTTAATCATGAACCTTGAATTCTAGATTTAGTATGTTAGACCTGGTTCCAACACTTATGTTTCTTGATTAGATTTTTATTTTAGCAAAAGTTTTGTATATATCTTCTTCTTTTATTAATTCGTGTATCAACAAGCATTTTGTTATATAATCTTCTAATTTTCTAATAATATTATTCTCTCTTACATGGTGATGTGTTTTATTCCCAACAAAATTTATACAATGAGATTTTAAGGCATAATTGTATGTTTATATTATTTAACTTTGAGTAGAAGAAATTATAGGGGAGAATATAAATTTATCATTGATTAGCACCTTCCCTTTTTAGTCTAGGCATATACGACAAATGAAATCTAGGGTTGATTAGCACTTTCATTTTTAATCAATTTTTATAATATACAATGATTTATGTGATAACAAAAATTAGAGTTGGACCTAATTATAGCTAAGATCATATTATGAGACATAATAGCAGTGGTTTATTTTGATTGATTTTATAAAGATATTACAACTTTCTCATAAAAGGAAGGAGTGGAATATTTATATAAATCAACATTAATATGCAAGTAGCCTTTACTCTAGTGGCAGGGGTAAATCCACTAAATGGCAGGTGTACTTGTACATCCCGGGATCAAATCCCACCGCCTGCATTATATAGGAATTTGGTTAATGGGTTGACGAGTTGTGGCCCAATATTATTGAAAAAATAAAAAACAAACATTAATCTGCAAACATATAAGCCCAAGATCAGAGATAATATATAAATGAATAGAAAATAATTACTTGTTTTATATAATATTTGGTTAGCTAAATAAGATGTTAAAGTACAGTTAAATCTATTTAAATTAAAAACCACTATAAACTAATATAATTTGTATTCTCAATATTATTAATTTATATAGATTTGACTGTAGAAGGTTTTATTGAAATAATAGGATATTTATGTATATGTAGATATAAATTATTGTCAAAAGCATATTAGTTATGATATCTCTTGATATATATATATATATATTTGTGGATAATTAGATCAACAATCATTGGTCCAAACTCTAAATAATATCACGTAGAGATTACACAACTTCGTGGAATAGTCGAACTCTAGTGAAAAAACCAGAGAAATAACTTAATCATTTGAAAAAGACAATTTCCGTTATCTCATGATATATAAATAAAAAGGGAAATTTTAGTGACAATTAATAATTTCAAAAGTAAGTATGTGACAATAATAAATTTTAATTAGAAAAATAACATTACATATTACCAAAAGCTTCTAGAAGAATTGTTAACATTATTTTTATCTCATTTTAAAAGGTTTTTTGGTAATATGTGTTGTTATTTTTCTAGTTAAAATTTATCATTGTCATATCTTTAATTTTGCAATCTTCTATAGTTATTAAATCAAATTACCCATTAAAAACACAATTTATTTAGTTTTTTTTTTAAAAAAAAATTGATAAAGCTGGTGTTATTGTCTTATTGTTGAACAGAAAACATGGATTAATTATTATTATTTTTTGTTAAAAGGTATAACATGGATTGATTATTTATCAAGAGAAAAGAAAGTAGTGAGTTAATTTACAAACATTGGCTTAATATAGTTAAGAGGTGGCTTTGTAGAGGATAGTGACACGATGAGGGGTAGACTTTCCATAAAAAACTTATATATTAAAACTTGAGACTTCTTATTTTGACAGCATTATAAAATATAAGATAAAATTAACTCAAGATTTATAACTACCTTTAAAAATAAGATTAAAATGAGCTATGATATAAATTTATATAAAAATTCAAAATTGATAATAATTTAATAATAATTTAATAAAAATATATCAGTTACAAATTCGGTTATTGATTCGGTTCTAGTTCGGGTTACGATTCAATTTCCCGAGTAAATAGATTTAGGAACATTTTGGTGTTTTGTTAGATTCGGTTCATCTAATTCAATATTTAGATTATTTAGATTTTAGACTTATTCAAATATTTTTATTTCTCAGATAGAGTTTGTATCAGTATAGATCGAGTTTGGGTCTCAGAAAATTTTATTTAAAAATTCAAAGTAAATTTAAAATTAATATAAAAACTTTAATAAGCTAAAATTTGATTTTTAACTTGGTTTCGGTTCGAGTTTGAGTTTACTTTTTTGAATTCATGAATTAAAGACCCACTTGGGTATTTTATTGGGTCTAATTCTGATCGATCTCGGTTAGGTTTTCAAGTCTCGTAATAATATCTCAAAAAAGTATTTTAAAATATCAACATAAATTTAACAATTTAAATGAATATAATTTTTAAAAATAATCAAAACAGACAAATCTCACATTATAATGCGGGTATATTCCTAGTGAAGTTGTTATAATAATAAGCTAGCTTTATAAAATGAGTCAAAACATCTTCAAACTATAATATTACTACAATAAATCAATTAAAAATATACACTATATATGGAGTAAAACTTCATCATAAGGGTCTCTTTTAAGATAGAAAGGTCGGTCATTTTTCACAAGTAATTTTGGTATCTTTTTATGGCTTCAAGACATTTCCCAAAAAGGAAGAGTAATTATTTAGCAATGTTTCTAAAACCAGACCAAATTTTTGACAATATAACTGGATGGTAGGTCGGACTGTTTTGGGTCATACTGAGTTTTCAATTTTTTCTATTATATATGTATTATGATAATATTTAAAATTTGTAAAACATTCAAACATTTCAAAGATTTAATATCACTAAATAATTATCAAGAAATAAATGTAAAATCCAAGAGATTTTTAAATATGAAATTCTAATGTATTATTGGTTATTGAGCGGTTTTATTGGTTTGTCGCTGCGCTTTTCTTTAAAACAAACTGAACGTCCTTTTCCTAAATTGCGAATATATACTACAAGAAAACCTAGTTTTTCTGATTGCATTTGTTCTCACAAAAAATTAGCGATGACTTTACAATGTTTTTGTGACTATAACAAACATATTGCGAAATTATCGACAATATAATGGAATGGTAATTTCGTCGCTAGTTAAAAACGATTGAGTGACGAATATATATCTTGGTCACAAATGTATCGCAAATTAGCAAAGTTTTTGAAACGATTGTGGTCATTATTATCGTCACTAATTAATTGGCAAACTGTTTGTGACATACATATGAGTCCCTAATTATGTATCAGGGATTACGATTTACACTGTGCAGTCTGATCCGATCCAAAATTAGTCTAATTATCGACTATTCAGGCATTTGGACCATCGATATATCCCGAACATATCGAAATCAATGGTCAAAATGTCATCATTTCAAGGAGGCGTATTAGGAAATAACATCCCACATCGAAAGTTACAAAAAAATCTTAACTTCTATATATTAGATTATATATAGATTTCCAACTCAAAACCAATTGGCAATAAGTAGAGAGACCCAAATGCAGATTGAAGAACACCAAATACTGATTCTCATGTATCATATATGTTTAATGTTTCTTTGAAAGTTACTTTTTAATAACTTTTAGGCTCATTACTAGTTTGCACCATCAACTACATAATAAACCATATTGTATTATGAATGATATAGTGAACTATCTTGGGAGACGTTCAGAGAAAATATCAAAAGTTTTCAACGTATCGATATATTATAGGTGTATGGTATAATCAAATTTTGCATGCTAATTCTAAAGATCGTAATCTACCTTACCTTCAAAAATTTAGTTGGTTGTTCACTACGACATGCATGCTTTACACACCAATGGCAGATTTAGCCAAATTTTTGTATGAGACATCAATATGTGTAAAAAATAAAAAAAGTTTGAGAAAGAATAGAAAGGAAGAAAACTATATGAAGAAAAAAAAAGTTGTATGAGTCACATGTCTACTTAGTTGTATGAGGTACATGTCTCATTTAGCTGGTTGCTGTTAGATTAAACTTAATGTCAAAGACTTGTTGAGCAAGTTAGGTAGTTAGGTTAGGTCAGATCAAAGATATATTTTAGGAGTTGTCTAAAATATGATATATTTTAGGAGTTACCTAAAATATGAGTTTTCCTAATTGAGAAAAAAAATTATCTAACCTATAAAAGGAGATGTCAATGTGTGGCATAACTTTGAGAGATTAAGATTGAGAGTTTAGGTTTTGTATTGAGTTTCCTAAACTAATAAAGAGAGTCATTTTTTATTATTCATAGTCTATAATTTTCGATTCTACAGTTGCATGTTCACTAGGACCTTCATGTTTTTCACAATGGATAACAATTGTAATACAAACGATAATTTCTTTTCTATAACCTTTAATATTTTATGGTACCTCTCTTACCAACTAGGCCCAATTTTAGTTTTTTTTCTCAACTTTACTATAGTTACAGTAAGATTGACAAGGTCCGATTCATAACCAAAATCCATAGTCAAAAATCCTTTTTTTCCTCCTTTTGCATTAGGGAGAAATTGAACAATGATACTAAAGGATTTGTAAAGAGACCACCACCACCACTTGGCCACCTATTCTTAGCATACCCAATTTTAGTTAGCATTAGAAAAATTATAATATTACTTTTTTTATTAACATATAACAAGACGATCTCAAATTATTCTTACGATCTTAAAAATAATATATCTGGTAAATAAAATATTTGGTGCACTTAACCAATCTATTAAAATTTTAAAATTCTATTCCCTAATACTTAATTTTATTTTTTCAATAAAATTTAATTTTTGAATTATATATTTGTTGGACAACTTTATTTTCATGTTAAAAAGACTTTATTTTTAATGCTAAATTTTGGGTTATGGGTGTAGAGAATATCTTCATTAGAATGAAGAAATAACTTTTGATCTTCGATTACCTTTGTTCGATTCTAAAGCATAGTAATCAACAACTCCACATGCCATATTTGATTTTAAAGTAGCTCTATTTATATAAATATTGTAGAGCTAGATTGATGGCTTTGAATATAGAATTTCTTAACTTTATTTCTCCAAACTTGTCGTATCTAAATTCGTTTATCACTAATTTAGAGATAACATTTTATAATATTTATAAGAAGAATAAAGGTATCATGGTGCTAAAACGCATTTGAGAAGAATTGAACATATTATGTCCGTCCTCATCGTCAGCATATAGGTTAAGGCTCCAATCGCACCTTAAATATGTTAACGTTATATATGTGGCCACATTGAAATTCATTTTAATTATATTATCATTTTACCTTATAGATTTCTATTAATGGTCCCCATTATACCTCCTATAGTATAAATACATTTTTTTTTACTTCTTGTGGCTAGAACTCTCTCAAGAATATATGTTAATATAAAATCATGGTAGAGGATGTATATATACATGTTTTTCGAATAGAAAGATGGCTTAACTATACACCAATTCTCTGTATGATCGAGGCATTCTTTTAAATATGCATAAGTTGAACATATAAATGAATTGATTTTCTTTTACCTAACCCCTACTGGTCACTTTTAGTGAGATTCACGTCCTCTATCGGTTAGTCCACCTTTTTCGATGGCTGGTATATATTTCTGGTGGTTTAAAGATTTGATTACCAATTTTATAAATCACTATGTTATCTTTTTTCATGTTTTATCCTCACCGTGATAATAGTGAAAGTTACTTTACAATAAGTCACCGATTTCGAAATTTTCCTAACTCAAGCACACTCCAGTGGTGTTCTCTCAAAAATGTTTGTCCAAAAAGATCAATACACTTTTGTAATATAAGAGGCAAATCAACTCTTTTAAATTCTCTGCAAACACTAGTATATTTACCGAAATTGAGATATTACGTACACATGAAATTCTGAAATTTCTAAAAAAAAAAAACGTAGATGTGCAATGATTAAACATTAATATATATATATATATATATGTGACATTAAACTTGAGTTATTATGACAAAATTCTGTAACTAAAAATATTGATTACAATTTGTGATCTTTATATACAATTTATGTTACAAATCTTATTTGTTATCAATTTGAAAATTTTTGAATAAATCATTGTGACTATTCAGTAACAATCAATAAAAAATTGTTATACGATTGATCATCACAAGTTTTTTGATGCTTTAGTCCCAAATATAAATTTGTGAAAAGGTTATTGTTACCATTTACAAATACATAACAATTTTATTCTATTGTGATGAAATATGTTTATTAATTATGGCAAAATTTAATTTTTAGAAAGGATTGTATTAAATGAATTCCCTATATTAAGATGTTTCCCTATTACAACTTTTTTGTGACGTCCTATTACGTAAAAAAACTGAGTATTCTGCTCAATACATTATATATATATATATATAGATGTCCCGCTATGCACGGGTCAAGTAATATTTGTTTTATTTATTTATTTATTTATGGTTTAATTTGTATGTGTAAATTTATTAATTACTTAATTAGATATATATTTGATATTAAGTAATAAATTTATAATGATCACCAATATCTCTTGTACACGAAATATATTTTTTATTTTTATTTACTTAAGTTTTGATGCATTACAATTTTACATATNGTTATTTACATTTTGACTTATGTTCATTTATGTTTTAGGCTCGTTTATAATTTAATTTTCAGACCCGTATTTACTTAGGGTTTTGATCTCGTATTTATTTAGGTTTTAAGATCTGTTTAATTTTACTGTGTTTCATATTTTTATTTATTAATATCATAAGTAATTTATCAAGTATATACAAATA